>JAOTRR010008372.1:0-17705 GCA_028570945.1 Gogo arcuatus
GTGAAAGTCACAGAGATCACAATTTTTCCCATTCTGATGTTTGAAGTGAACATTATTTGAAGCTCATGATTTGTATCTGCATGATTTTATACATTGTGCTGCTGTCAAGGGATTGGCTGATTAGATAAATAAAACAGCAGCTGTATGGGTGTACCTAATAAAGTGGCCAGTGAGTGTATATCACTCTTCATTGAAATTTGTTTCTGTTTTACTTTCATTACCACTGTAAATTACTCTTGTGTTTTAGAAAAATCGAATGGCTTGGGTGGTAGAATGTTGAACATGGCATTTTGTCCCATTGTTCCCTGTGCAGTGTGCTTTTGGTCTTGGAATTCTTGTCCATTCTCCTCCTCTCCTTTCCAGTCAAGTAACGCTTAATGTTTTTTTCCTGTAGTAATTGATTATGATTTAAAACATCGGCTATGGATTGTTTTGAGAATGGGTCCAGTTTTGTCAGGTTGTTTCAAGTAGTCTATACTGTGACCATGTACAAACACATTCACTCTCAAAGCCCAATTCACTGCCCAGAAACACTATCCAGTTAAAGCACAGTATTCTTTTTGTAGATTTTAATCTTACAGATATGAACTATAAAAGCAACATAACATGTGCATTATAAGCTAACTAATAGCATTATAACTTCTATCAACATGCAGAAAATATCTCTGCACACACACAGCATATTATGTAAAGTTCATGTCTGGGCTATGACAAAATATAATAAATGTTCAAGAATCCCTTTATTTCACAAAGCTTACATTAGTGGTTTATTTCTTTTTGACTTTTACTGGACCTAAGTTTTCTCACTCATCTAAACAGTTTCACATGGTCATGTATTTTTTGACCACTAGAGGCCTCTATAGTGGACATTTAAAGCCTCCGGAGTAATCTATTTTTTAAACACAGATTTGGCTAGAAAGCTTCAGAGCTGTATGAAGTATCATCTCACCATTGCTATACTTGGCAAGATTAATATTTCAAACTGTCTATTCATTCTGAATTGGAGTTCAGATTAATTGGGCCACTTCTTGAATTTCCACATTGTCCATCTTTTTTTTAATGCCAATAATAAAACAAATACCCCAACATGGAATACATTTCTGAAATCCACAAGCATGGCTTAGCCCTTTGAAAACCATTTTTTATAAATGTTTGTCACGTCTGCACCTGCTCACACTCGAGACTCCACTTCCCAGAATGCGCAGCGGTTCTTAAACATGGCTGCCGCGCACCGCTCTCAGTCTCTGAAATACTGATTAACACACACACACATCTGTTCCATATCACCACCTCATTACTGCACAGTATTTAAGGACTCTCTCCACACACACACACACACACCGTGTGAAGCATATGCTCGGTACCTGGTATCTGTTCTTACATTGCTATTCTGGTTTTGACTACATTTTGTATTTTGTGTTTTGCCCTTAGTCTGTGCCTTTGATATTCTGTTTGTGCCTCACCTGAACTTTGCCTGTTTTTTGACTTAGATTTTTGCCTGATGATTTGGATTTGTTCACCAGCTTGTTTCTAATAAACTCTCTGCCACAATTACATCCATCTGTCACCTGCACACCTTACAGAATACTTCGCCATACTATGGATGCAGCGGACGAGAGGAGGCAAGCTGCATTATCCACGCAGGGGCATTTTCTGCGAAAACTATAGCAGCAAATTGATGAGATGGATGCCTGCATTTCCCAGCTGACCGTCGCTGTTTCGCAGGCGTGCCTAACATGCCCAGTGCCAGTCAAGCTCCAATTCACTCATTCTGCGACCTGAGAAATTCTCACAAGAAGTGTCAGACTGCAAGGGATTCCTGCTACAAAGTTCCCTGTATTTTACAGCTCAACCAGGGACCACTGAACAACAGAAGATCACACAGTTTATCAACCTGCTCACTGGGAAGGCACTCAAATGGACAACTGCGGTGTGGGAGAAAGGTGGCGAACCCACAACAACCTATGAATGTTTCATGGAACTGTTTTGCCAGGTCTTTGACCACAGTCCAGAAGGCATGGAGGTTGGTGAGCAGCTACTCAACATCAAGCGGGGAGTAGACGAGAGGCCGAATATGTTCTGGAATTTCGCACTATCGCAGCTGGAAGTGGATGGAATGAACCAGCCCTTAAAGCTGCCTTTCTTCAGGGGATCGACCCTCATGTCCTCACGAAACTGCCGTGTCGAGATGAGCAAGCCACCCTGGACTCACTCAATGACCTGTCCATATGTCTGGATAACCTCCTCTGAAACCGACCTTCATTGCAAGACTCCACATCTGAGGCTCCACTCACTGAAACCCTAGTGCCCATGAACATCTCCCACACCAGAGTGACCCATCCAGAATGGGAACAGAGACACAAAGAGGGGCTATGTTTCTACTGTGGAGAGGCCACACATCTTCTGGCACACTGTCCTTCTTGTCCAAGAGGCTCAAAGACATCCACGGGGGCTGAGAGAGATCCAAACCCCACTACCTCTCTCTCGGTAAGTCCCTCTAAATATCTTTCTTTTAAATCATTCATGATTGATGTACAGATAAAAACTCTCAAAGTCAGTCCATATTCTCTCTGCCCTGATAGACTCAGAGGCCACAGGCAACTTTATGGACAGTGAGACAGCTCAGAAGCTGCCGGTGCCCATGCAAGGACTCCAGCAGCCACTGGGCATCAGGGCCATTGATGGCGGACCCATCGGAGAGGGGCTTGTTACAGCGCACACTCAACCCCTCACTCTACAGGTCAGTGCCTTACATCAGGAAACCATCTCCTTCCTCTTAACCAAGACACAGAACCAGGCCATCATCCTGGGGTTCCTCTGGCTACAGCTACACAACCCTTAGATCTCCTGGCATGACAGGGAAATTCTATCATGGCCCACATATTGCATACAACACTGCCTCCATCTCCCGAAGCTCACAGTTGCTTCTACCACTGTGGAAAGCTCTGATGTCACCACCATAGCCCACATTCTGGAATGTTACTGGGCACACATGGAGGTCTTCAGCAAGGGTAAGGCCAGCAAGCTCCTTCCTCATTGCCCCTACGACTGTGCTATTGAGCATCTTCCTGGCACCATGCCTCCTCATTGCAGAATATACTCTCTGGCGATCTCAGAACAAAAAGGCTATGGAGAAATATGTACAGGAGTCTCTACAAAGGGGTAGATCCATCCCTCCATATCACCTGCCTCTGCGGGATTCTTCTTTGTGGAGAAAAAAGGAGGGGGACTCAGGCCATGCATTGACTACCGCGGCCTAAATCAAATCACAGTGAAGTACCTGTATTCCCTGCCTCTATTTCCATCAGCGCTGGAACAACTTTACTCTGCCAAGATCTTTACTAAGTTGGACCTTCGGAGCACCTACAACTTGGTACGCATACGTGAGGGCGACAAATGGAAAATGGCATTTAGCACCACCTCTGGCCACTATGAATACTGCATCATACCATATGGGCTATCTTGCGTGTCAAGTGTGTTCCAGTGCTTAATCAATGATGTGCTGAGGGACATGCTCAGCAAGTTCTTCATTGCATATATCTACGACATCCTCATTTACTCCCCAAACTTGGAAAGTCACAAAGCTCATGTCAAGGAGGTCTTGGACAAGCTGTTGGACAATCACCTATTCATCAGGGCAGAGAAGTGTGAGTTTCATGCCACTCAAATCTTCTTACTGGGCTACATCATCAGTGCCCAGGGAGTCATGATGGACCAAGACAAGGTCACACTAGTCACTACTTGGCCAACCCCAACTACAGTTAAGGAACTCCAATGTTTCCTGGGATTCGCGACTTTCTATCGGTGATTCATCAGGGGCTTCAGCTCCATCACCTCCCCACTCACTGCCCTATTAAAAAAGGGACCAAAACTTTTGCAATGGAACTCTGAGACTGACAAAGCCTTTAGCCAGCTCAAAACAGCCTTCACTCCTGCTCCCATCTTGAAACACCCTGATCCCATGAAACCCTTCATTGTTGAAGTAGACGCCTCTGAGTCGGGGTGGGAGCAGTATTGTCTCAGCGTTTTGGCAAGAAGCTGAAATTATACCCAGTGGCATCTTTTTTTCGAAGAAACTCACATGCACAGAACAGAACTATGACATAGGTAACCAGGAACATTTGGCAGTCAAGATGGCGTTAGAAGAGTGGCAACACTGGCTGGAAGGAGCGACCTACCTATTCACCACATACACTGACCACAAAAACCTAGAATATCTCAAAGCAGCCAAAAGCTTAAATCCCCGCCAGTCTCGATAGTCACTATTCTTCACTCAATTCCAATTCACCATTGCATACACACCTGGCTTCAAAAACATGAAGGCTGATGCACTAGCCTGTGTTTACCATCCCTCAGTTCCTGCCCAAGATTCAGAACCAATAATCCCTCCTGCCTGCTTCATCAACGCACTCACCTGAGACATAGATCAAGAGCTGGACCAGACTCTACCATATCACGTTCCAGAAAACTGCTCTCCCAATGTCAAGTATGTCCCTCCACATCTTCAAGGCCAACTGATCACTTGGGCAAACACTACCCCTGCGACAGGTCACCCAGGCAGCCAAAGAACTTACCAGTTGCTCAAAACAAAGTACTGGTAGTCTAAAATGCTCATGGACATCAACCGATTCATCTCCTCATGTTCAGTGTATGCACAGGCCAAAGTGCCCTGGGCACTCCCAGTGGGAAAGCTGATGCCACTACCCACACCTCAGCATCCATGGTCCCACATTGCCATCGACTTTATCACTGACTTTCCGCAGTTATCATGGTAATCATTGATCGCTTCTCGAAGTCCTTAAGACTCATTCCCTTACCAGGTCTCCCCACAGCCTTTGAAATGGCCGAACTCCTCTTTACCCATGTGTTCTGGTACTTTGGCATCCCTGAGGATGTCGTCAGTGATCAGGGGCCCCAGTTCACGTCACGACTCTGGGCCAGGTTAATGGAGAAGTTGGGATCGTCAGTGAGCTTGATTTCAGGCTACCACCCTCAGTCAAACAGCCAAGTGGAGAGAGCCAACCAGGAGATAGGATGCTTCCTCAGGGTATGCTGCTCAAAGAACCAGAAGGACTGGGCTCAGTTCCTGCCATGGGCAGAATACACGCAGGAGTCTTTAAGACACTCTGTTACTCAACTTACTCCATTCCAGTGTGTGCTTGGCTATCAACCTCCCCTCTTCCCATGGGATGCCTCTCCCACTGAAGTATCCACAGTCAACGACTGGTACAAACACAGTGAACAGGTGTGGGAGAGTGTCCACCAGCGCCTAGAGCAAGTGGCTCAAAGATATAAGCACTTCATTGACTGGTATAGAGGAGAAATGTTCTGTACTACATAAAGAGCTGTGCTGACAGCATCACCACAGACAAACAGAAACAGGTGTTTCCCAATCAGAAACCCTGGATGACAAGCAAGGTCCAGACTCTGCTCAAAAACCGCAATACCACCTACAGGTCTGGGGACAAGGTTATGTACAGCACCACCAGAGCCAACCTGAAGAAAGGCATTAAAGACACCAAGGAGGCCTATAAGAGGAAAATCAGGGACCACCTCACGGACAAAAACCCTCGGGGGATGTGGCAGGGAATTCAACTTCTCACAAACTACAAGAGCAGTAATGCTATGACAGACAGCACCAATACCTCGCTGGCAGAGAAACTGAACCATTTCTTTGCCCGCTTTGAGGTAACTGGGCCCAAGACATGCATGCCCTCCACCTGCCTCCAGCACCCACACACTCACTGTACAAGACCATGAAGTGCGACGCATGCTTAGGTCAGTGAACAACATGAATGACTACAGACCAGTTACACTCACACCTGTAATCATGAAGTGCTTTGAGAAACTGGACTCACAACACTTCAAAACCAGTCTCCCTCCCACTCTCGACCCACATCAGTTTGCCTACAGAGCAAACAGATCCACAGAAGATGCCATCACCTTAGCCCTACTCACTGCACTGAGCCATCTGGAACATAGAGGGAGCTATGTAAGAATGTTCTTCATTGACTACAGCTCAGCTTTTAACACAATCATACCGGACATACTAGTCAGCAAACTCTCTGACCTTGGCCTCTCCTCCTCCACCTGTGCCTGGATAAAGGACTTTCCCACAAACCATCCACAAACTGTTAAACTTGGTTCCCACCTCTCCTTCACCCTGATGCTCAGTACAGGCTCTCCACAAGGCTGTGTGCTGAGCTCATTACTTTACTCTCTGTACACTTATGACTGCACTCCAACTCATCACACCAACACCATCATCAAATTTGCTGACGACACCACTGTGGTGGGACTCATCTCAGGAGGTGATGAGTTGGCTTACAGAGATGAGGTCCAGAAGCTAACAGTGTGGTGCTCAGCAAACAACCTGACACTGAACACCAAAAAAACAAAAGAACTCATACTAGACTTCAGGAGATGCAGCATAGACCCGGCCCCACTCTTCATCAGAGGAGAGTGTGTGGAGAGGGTTCACACTTTCAGATTCCTGGGAACCCACATCTCTGATGACCTCTCCTGGTCACCAACACCAGAGCAGTTGTTAAAAAAGCACATCAGTGACTTCACTTCCTGAGAGTGCTCAGGAGAAACAGTCAGGAGAGCAAGCTACTGGTGGTCTTTTACCGCCCAACCATTGTGAGCATACTGGCATACTGCATCACAGTATGGTACGCCGGCTGCACAGTAGATTACAGAACTGCTCTTCAGAGGATCATCAACACAGCACGGAAAATCACTGGCTGCCCCCTGCCCTCCCTTGAATATATCACTTAAGATATTGCTGAAGATATCGCTACCCCTGCTACCTCTGCCGATCCACAAATATAGTCAAAGACCCATCACACCCTGGCCACCATCTGTTTGACCTGTTACCCTCTGGCAGGCGATACAGGTCCTTCAAAGCAAGGACTAGCAGACTTGGGGACAGTTTCTTTCCCAGGGCCATTAGGTCACTGAATTCAAACAAGCACTGTTTACCTGCTACTTAGTTGGGAAACATGTTCACACTGGAACTGTACTGCACTGAACTCTTGTATAGAGAGCTTCCACTTGAACACTACATCCACTTGTACAGCCAACTTATTTATTTATTCTAATTCTGCAAATTCATACTGTTCTGTGCAATACTTGAATATTCACCAGCTGTGCAATATTACAGTGCAATAACTCATCTCAAGGGACTACATACACAATGCACCTGTATAGATTTTAATCATTCAAGTTTTATGGCTAGTTGGTCACTATATGTAATAATGTATTAAACTTGGAGCAGTGCTCCAATTTCTTTGTATGCAGAGCTATATAATGACAATAAAGGCTTTCTATTCTATTCTTTTCTATTCTAAACCCCCCAATATAATTCAGGTGACAGAGTGTGGCTGTCTACCAAAGACATCAGAGATCCCCATACATGCAAGAAACTCAGTGCAAAGTACATCAGTCCCTTCAAAGTAGTACAAAGGGTCAATGAAGTCACTTACAAGTTGGACCTTCCACAACACAGCCGCCTCTCACCACCATCCCTGGTCCTCTAACCACCAATCTTCCCTCCAGTTCACCACGTGCCCCCCTCATCCTGGATGGGCACCCTGCTTATGTAGTTCACAGTATCATCAACTCTCACCACAAAGAAGGTATGCTGGAATATTTAGTGGAGTGGGAGGGTTATGGCCCCGAGGAACACAGTTGTGTCCCAGGAAATGACATCTTAGACCCACTGGTCTGTCACAAATTACACGCCCATCACCCCGACAAACCAGCTCCTGGCCCCCTGGGTCAACCAAGAAAAGGAGTTGCTCTGAGAGTGAGTGCCTGGGGGGGGTTCTGTCACGTCTGCACCTGCTCACACTCAAGACTCCACTTCCCAGAATGTGCAGCGGCTCTCAAACATGGCCGCCGCGCACCGCTCACAGTCTCTAGAATATTGATCAATACACACACACCTGTTCCATATCACCACCTCATTACTGTGCAGTATTTAAGGACTCTCTCCACACACACACACAGTGTGAAGTATATGCTCGGTACCTAGTGTTTGTTCTTACTAAGCCGTTCATCTAGTGCATTGCTATTCTGGCTTTGACTATGTTTTGTATTTTGTATTTTGCCCTTAGTCTGTACCTTTGATATTCTGTTTGTGCCTCACCTGGACTTTGCCTGTTTTTTTTTACTCTGATTCTTGCCTGACAATTTGGATGTGTTCACCAACTTGATTCTAATAAACTCTCTGTCGCAATTACATCCGTCCGCCGCCTGCACACCTGACAATGTTGGTCAGTTGGAATAGTATGTTTTGTAATTTGGGACACATTTTCATTGGGTTAGGCTTTTAGTTTCATCCAAAATTACATGTTAAAAACATTATTTATTTGTAGCACACATACATCTTATCATAATTCATTAACATATTCTAATACTGCATGAACACAATCGACTTAGTAAAATTGATTAAATATTAAGATGTTGGCTTTAATAACATTTTATAATTAATATCTAACAATAACAGAGTTTAGAAAATCTTCAGTGTTTTCCAAATGTATAACCATAGTTTCTAAAATTCAATATGACTTGATTAAGTAACAGTAGCAGTAGCAGCAATTAAAAAAAAAAAACTGTGCATGCTCAGTAGTGGGCCTAAGTAGTGTTCTATCTTTTCCTGTCTACCTTATTCCCCTGCTTATTAAGATGCTTCATAAAAACACCTTTCAGTTAAAATGCAATGATTTGCAAATCATGGAAACCCTATATTTAATTGAAAATAGTACAAAAGCAACATACCAAATGTTGAAACTGAGAAATGTTTACTCTTGTTTGAAAAATATATGCTCATTTTGAATTTAATGCCAGCAACATGTTTCATAAAAGTTGGGATGGGCAACAAAAGACTGGAAAAGTTGTGTAATCTCACAAATAATTAAGTTAATTGGCAACAGGTCAGTAACATGATTGGATATAAAAAAAAGAGCATCCCAGAGAGGCTGAGTCTTTCAGAAATAAAGATAGGGAGGGGTTCACTACTTTGTGAAAGACCATATGTGCAAATAGTTCAACAATTTAAGAATAACATTCCTCAATATAAAAGTGTAAAGAATTTGGGGATCACATCATCTATGATGCATAATATCATTAAAAGATTCAGAGAATCCGGAGAAATCTACATACACAAGGGACAAGGCTGAAAACCAATATTGGATGCCTGTGATATTTGGACCCTCAGACTGTCAGGATCCAGCATTTCTCTCCTCCCTTTCCCCTATGTTTTTCTGTGTTTTCCCCTTCCCTGTGTGTGGATTGTTTGTCTGTGTTCTTGTGTGTCTAGAGGACTGGGTGCAGCTTCCTAATTGGTTTTACTCACCTGATCATCAAGCACACCTGCCTGCAATTCACCACTCCCAGCATAAAACCCCCGGTTCGTCCAGTGACTGTTCGTCAGTTCATCTTGAGTGGTTCAGCAATCCCTTCTCTGGTTTCTTTCTTACCGTCTCCTCAGCCATCTGCTTGGAACCAGCTGTGCCCTTTCTTAACCCTACACTCACCTGGAAGCACCCTGAATACTCTCCCAGACCTTGGACTCTCCTCTGTTCATTAGCCAGCTTCCTTCTCAAGACTCCCTTGGACTCCCTTCTGGTCTCTCTTCAAGTTCACTTTGACTACTCAGTAAATAAATCTGGTCTCTCTTCAACTTTACTCCTGCTTCTGAGTTTTGTGTCTGCATTGTGGGTTCAGTACACTAGCCATGGTGACAGATTGTGACAGATGGTACTGCATTAAAAAAAAAAAAAAAAAAAAAAAATGATTCTGTAGTGGAAATTGCTGCATAGGCTCAGGAACATTTCTGAAAACCATTGTCTGAACACATTTCATCAGTGCATCCACAAATGCAAATTACAATTGTACAATGCAAAGAAGAAACCATCTATAAACAATATTCAGAAACATAGCTGCCTTCTCTGGGCTCAAGCTCATTTACAATGGATTGAGGCGAAGTGGAAAACTGTCCTGTAATCTAACAAATCAAAATTTGAATTTTTTTTTGGAAATCTTGGACACTGTGTCCTCCAGGTTAAAGAGAAGAGGGACCATCCAGCTTATTAGCACACAGTTCAAAAGCCAGCATCTGTAATGGCAGGGGTAGCTTGCGCATCTGGGAAGGCACCATTAATGCTGAACAATATATTCAGATTTTTGGAGCAACATATGCTGCCATCCAGATGTCTCTTTCAGGGTAGGTGCATTCTGCATATATTACAACTGCATGGCTCCATAGTAAAAGAGTCTGGGTGCTAAATGGGCTTGTCTGTGGTCTGTTGTCACCCACTGAAAAAATTTGTTGCATCATGAAATGAAAAATATGACAAAGGAGTTAATTACGTTAGATTGGTTGAGTAAATGAAGTTCTTGGTGAATGTTTTGTAAGGTACGTTGATATTGCTTTCTTACACACAGATTAATTATTCAGGGTTGTTAATACAATTTTTTGTATTAAAATGAATCATATAATGCTGTTTGGCTGTGCAAAAGAAATTTAAATAATCTAATGAACAGAACTGGTAAAAGTTGTTTTTAATTTCTGTATTTCCAGCTTTAAAATGTCTCGTCAGCGGTAAAGACTAGCATTTTTTTAAACATTTGTAAACAGTTATTTAATATGCCACAGATCATTGTTTTAGTCTCTAACAAATATAATTGAGTAATTGTTAAATGACTTTGTAGAGATATGCATCTGTCCTGTTATGTTAGTTATGAGAGGTGTATTTTAGTTCATGAAATAAATAAGAACTACAAGGATAGTTATCTTTAATGTATGTGAAGTGTAAGATTAACATACATACAACAAAGTCTGTCAATTTTTATTTTCATATTTTGACCCGTTTGTCCTCTTTATACAGCTCTACAGCAAATTATGAGCCATATATAAGTAGACAACATGGCACTATGCACTCCCATTCTGCAGCTTTGAAGCCTTTTTTGGGTGAAAATGGGAGTCGCCATCTTGAGAAAATTGGAGCCAGAGTCTACGCACTAGATACCTTGGAGTGAGAGAATGTGCAGTAGATACAGCCAGCCAGACAGTGGGTCCAGCAGTGTTGCCAATTCTATTCTGAGAAAAGTAGCTAACACATGCTCAAAAAGGTCGCTAGATGTCATCATAGACTAATTTGCAGATTAATTTTTTCATCATGATCATTGGCATATCAAATTACAAATTTAGGTACATGAAGAAGGAAGATTTTCACTTAGAATGTGATAAAATAGAACAGAATAGAGAAGATATTTATCAGAATAGTATGAGGGGCCAGGACATTATTCAAGTTTTATCTCACACACATGTATGAAATGTTTTGACATGCATAAGCAACAGTGAAAATCATAAACACACACGAGTAGAATACTCTCATCCCAGCAAACAAACAAACATCCCCAGAACGTCCCCTAAAGGTCCTTTACGGACATCTGCTAATGTCACTGTGTAAGGTTCCCATTGTTCTTCTTATTCTTCTTATTCTAGGTGTAAAAATCAAATAATTTAATTAACCTATAATAAGGAAAATATCCATGTAGATTGAATTGCTTTATTAAAATATGAAAATATACATTGTGTCAAAGGGGATGGGAGATGGTGGACAGATGTTTAAATCTTCTGTCTTGGCCAACAGCCTCCATCCCTATCTGCGGCAACTGTTCGACTTCCTGGTCTGTTGCAGTTAGTCTATTTCTTCTGGCAGCAGCTACAATGACAAAAATATGACCATATGTCACAAATGCAGGTGACAGTATGATGAATTGCAGAATGGAGTTTAATTACAACAGGCTGGCAGACAAAATCCAAAAACGGTAAACGAGCAGAGGTCATGCGATGAACAGTGTATAGCAGGCAGAGACAAAAGGCCGGATCCGAAATACAAAACGTGAGTCAAAAAACCAGCGAAGTCAATCAGGAATATCAAAGGCGTGGTACGAACAGACACGAGTGTACTGAGCGATACTTCGGGGGGGGGACAGTGTAGAGTCTATTTATAGCGCAAGGTGCTGCGGAAGTAATGAGAAACAGGTGCGGATAATTGCTCAGCACTCTGGTGATTTTGCTCGTCAAGCGGAAGGCTGCTGCGCATTATGGGAATTGGAGTTCTGGGCAGGAGCAGACGTGACACCATATAATAACAATAATGTGGCAAATAATATTTTTTATTGTTAATCTAACTCAAAATACATCTTTACAAACATTGAAGGGGATATATTTTTATATATGCACACTTCCAGCTCACAATTTTACTCTGGGGTGCCAAAAACTTAGATTTACATACTGCCTTGATGAAGAAAAATGTGGGAGGTGGATGCAAACATGGAAATCCTTTTAATAAAAATAAGGCAAACCAAAACACTAGGCAGGAGACATCATGAGCAAAAGAAAACATAGAAAGCACTGAATACAAGAAACTAAACATGCAGAATAACAAACAGGACTTGGCAGAGCAACAGAGGAAAATGACAAACGCGTGTCAAAAAGCTAACTGAAACACAAGTTTACATAAACAGACTAATCAAACAGATACAGGAACCTGAGTGCTGTTTGAATTCTCAACTGTAAGCTTCATTCACAATATAGTGCACTGCAAAATCGTAGTGCGGCATACCAATATTTAGTGTACAGAAACTGTACCCTACATTGGTCGACTTAGACCGTTGTGCATTGTGGCCTGTCACATGAATTGTAGAGTTTTATTAAAGGTTTTAATAAAAGTTTTATTTTAATTTCAACTTTGTGAAGAGATACATCATTTGCAACACGTTGCCAAAAATAGCAACGTTGGTGTCCATGTTCTAGCGTCGGTTTATGTGACAGAGATAATAATTGCGAATATCCAGTGCATAATTATGTAGCAGTGTAACATCCCCCCCTAGTGTCCGATATGCATCAACAACTGTCTGCCCTCATCCCCTAGTGAGTATTCTATGTAGCGAACAATATATAGTGAGTGAGTGAGTGGACAAGTGGATAATCCAAACACAGCACTGGTGTGCTGTGGTGCATGGCGGCCATGTCTGCCGGCCACACGGTGCGCTCTGGGACATGAAGTTCAGGTTTGGCGCTGATTAAGCTGGAAGTCTTAAATGGCAAGACCCAAAACATTATGACCACCCAGAGATTTATATATAATCAGTGCTATTTTTTCAGTGTTTTATGCACACTGTAATATAATGTACTGTATTATATTAGTTACCATTAAACTTGCATTAGGCCTACAATTGTATTGTATGCAAGCGTTAGCCTGAGTATAATCAAGCATCTGCCAAATACCTTACACACAATACTGACAAGGGCTAGTAATTTAACATTACCACATAGTTCCTGATCCAGCTTTTGGTTTGTCTCTGCAACCTTGTTGATTCCTATTAATTGAACAATGGTGGAATGTAATTAAGTACATTTACTCAAGTACTGTACTTAAGTACAAATTCAAAGCACTTGTACTTTACTTGAGTATTTCCATTTTTTTTGCAACTTTATACTTCTACTCCACTACATTTCAGAGGCAAATATTGTACTTTTTAGTTCACTACATTTGTCTGACAGCTGTAGTTACTAGTTAATTTTAAGGTTACAATTTTCATATGCTCCCTGTCCAGTTTAAACCATGTATCTCCAAATTTGGTGATTTTGAATTTGAATGTTTGTGATAAACTGAAGGATTAAATGTTCCTTTATGGGTTGAGAAATTCTCATACTTCTTAAGCTAAATAAACTATTTAAAAAGCCTTTTGGATTAGCTAGGAAATGTATTATCACAAAGATGAAAACAGGGATGTTTTTCTGAGCTCATGAAAAGTTGACTTTTTAGAGATACATGGTTGTCAGAGGACAGTGACGCTACAAACATATGATGATCTTATAGAACATGACACATTACTGTAGATTAAACTACACAACAGTATATAAAATAGTTCAAATTTGCTTAACCATAAACAACTACAGCAGTAAAATGCAACATATACATTTATGCAGCAGTAATATTAATCCACAAACATCAATTATAATAGTAAAACACTGACAGGGACCATATTTTTGCAGAATGACTACTTTTAGTGGTGATATTTTAAGTAAATTTTGCTGATAATACAACTAATGCGGGATTTGTACATGTAGTGGAGTATTTTCACATTGAGGTATTGCTACTTTTACTTGAGTAATCTGAATACCTCTTCCACCACTGGAGTTGAATACATTAACAAGCCATCATATAACATAGTGGAGCACAGTGATCTATTCTACCAAGTAGGCTAAAAGACTGTTGAGGTAGAGTTATCTTGGTTTCGCGTTTTATGCATTTTGTCGTGTAGGCTACATAAATTCAGTCACATCTAGCTAACAGTAGACATGTTAATTAATCTTAGCTAGCATCCACACAAAACACATTAGTTAGCTAGCTAACCAGTAGCTAGAAAGCTAACCAGACTAGCTAACATTAGCTACCTTACATCACAGCATAATGCCATTGTAACAATCTTGTAACAAAGATGGTACACAGCCACCCATATTGGCTCCCTGAACACAAAAAAATGTGGCTCAGGATGAACTCAAGGCTATGAACTAAGGCATGGTGGTAATTGAGGAGTCTGGAGGATCTTGGCAACCGGTGGAGACTCCATGGTGGTGATTTCTCCTCAATCCCAGGTTTCTGCACCAGTGGTCTAGATGGACCAGGCTCCGGATCACCTGCCGGTCCTCTGCCTGGGCCTGGAACAGAGCCCGGAAGTGCTGCTCCTGCTCTGCACACAGCACCACAAGGGCCTGATGTTCAGCTTGGTGGTTGATGACGAGGGTCTGGAGGATCTTGGGGACTGGTGTAGACTCCATGGTGGCGATTTCTCCTCATTCTCAGGTTTCTGCACCAGTGTAACTGTCTTGCAGTTCAGGGAATAATGAAATGGGAGAGAGGCTTGAAAACTCAAGGTGCACTTTATTTTTAACTTAGAGATTACTTTTCAGTGACTTTATTTCTCTCTCTACTTTTCAAACACACATGGCACTGGGTAGCTCTCTCTCTCTGATCACTGGCTTCCCTCTGAAAGAACACAAAAAACACACAACAATAAGTTGTGAGTAATCAAACACAGGTGCAACTCATCACACATTATCTGCTGATTCTATCTGACTCCTCACTGCCACAGGTGACGCTCAACCACGCTCCCGCTACCACACACCCCCACCACCTGACTCAAGCCAGGGAGCCATCCGGCCTGCAGCTGACTCCCCCCCTGGCAGGAGAGGTAATCTGTTACCACCATCTGTGCCCCCGACCCGTGGACCACTTCGAACTTAAAGGGCTGAAGAGCCAGATACCAACAAGTGATCCACACATTGGCATCCTTCATGTGGTGGAACCACTGGAGCAGGGCATGATCAGAACAGAGAGTAAAATGATAACCGAGCAGGTAATATCAGAGAGGGAGGACCACCCATTTAATGGTGAGATGCTCCTTTTCGATCGTGCTGTATTTGCTCTCCCTCACCGAGAGCTTGTGTCTGGTGTACAGCATGGGGTGCTCCTTCCCATCCACTACTTGGGACAAAACAGCCCCCAGCCCTCTGTCCAACACGTCAGTCTGCAAGACAAAAGGGAGTGAAAAGTCAGGTGAATGCAACAGCAGGCCCCCACAAAAAAACCGCATGAACCTGGGCAAAAGCCCGTTTGCATGGCTCCATCCACTGGACCGGATCTGGTGCCCCTTTTTAGTGAGGTCAGTCAGTGGCCTGGTGACATCCGAAAAATTAGGTACAAACCTTCTGTAATAGTCAGCCAGCCCCAGGAACTGCCTCACCCCCTTTTTGGTCTTGGGTCTTGAGCAGGCTGCAATCGCTACAATCTTATCAATTTGGGGACGCACCTGCCCATGACCCAATTGGAAGTCCACATACCTTACTTCCATCTGCCCAATTGCACACTTCCTTGGGTTTGCTGTGAGTCTCACACACCTCAAGGATCTCAGAACAGCCCTCAGATGTTGTAAATGCCTCTACCAATTATTACTGTAAATGATGATGTCATCCAAATAGGCAGCTGCATATGCACTGTGTGGGCAGAGGATTCTGTCCATGAGATGTTGAAAAGTCACTGGGGCTCCAAACAACCCAAACAGAAGTGTGACAAATTGGTGTAACCCAAGCAGAATGGAAAAGGCTGTTTTTTTTGTGGGATACTGGGGTCAAGGGTATCTGTCAATATCCCTTAGTTATGTCCAGTGCTGAATAAAAATGAGTCGCACCTAACAATCGAGCAGTTCATCAATGTGAGCCATCGGATATGTGTCAAATTTAGACACCGCATTGACTTTTCTAAAGTCTACACAGAACCGAACCGACCCATCGGGTTTGGAACCAAAAACACCGGTCTGCTCCAATTACTGTGCGACTCCTCAATTACCCCCATGTGGAGCATAGCCTTGAGTTCATCCCGAATCACATTTTTCTGTGTTCAGGGAGCCGATATGGACGGCTGTGTACCATCACCCCTGGAGGAGTCTCAATGTGGTGCTCTGTGAGATTAGTGCGGCTCAGTGTTTTATCCTGACCTAAATGCCCCACCATGGGATTATGATGAGCTGCATGGAATAAAGGTTCTCTGTGGCTCTTTGGGACCAACAACTGGGTTGTTTCCTCTTCTGTTTGAGTGCCCTGCGTCACTCGATATAACCTATCTTTAATCATAGAAAAATACAGGTAGGTGAGTGCAACGTTAGGCTGGAGGTTTTGACCATCAATTGGTCAAAAGTGTGCCTCAGGGTTTCGCCTTGTGACTGCTGCAACGGGTGATCCTGAAGAGAAATCCCTGCAGAGAGTGGAGGGAGAGTGGAAAGTGGAGGGTCAGAGCCCTCCCCACCCTCTGTGTCTCCCTGACGCAGAGCTGATGCAGATGGCCCTGGGACTGTCAGATAACGCTGCAGTGCAAACCCCCTAAGTTTGTAAACATTTAGCTATCTAAACATATCTAAACATCTAGCTATTTAAACATCTAGCTATCTAAACATATAGCTATCTAAGTACAATAAACAACTTAAATGACAAGACAAAGACAGGTGCAAAGTGGCATTGAGCTCAACCACACCCCCGCTGCCACAGTCATATACTTATGATAGCAACAGTATCTAGGACGTTAAAACAGACTTCAGTGAATAAGGTAGAAAGAAGTTTAACTAGTTTGATAGCTAAGTTAACAGAAATCATTGTTTATTTTTTTGTTATTTTTAGAGGACTGTAAAAATAAATGGCAACTTACCTTTCTGGTCTTTGGGTCTGACCACTTCTGATCGGTTTTTAACTGGATTCTAGAAGAATCTGTATCCATTCTGCGCATGCCCATCAGTGATAATTTAACAAGAGACTCACTAAGGTGAGTGACTGAGGTAACTGAAGGTTTGATTTACATCTCATTCTGAACATCACACAAGGACCAAATGAGAACTTGTTACAAATGTCACTAACGTCCTGGTAATGTCCTGTAGAGAATGTTCTGGTGGTGATCAATGTGGGACATCATAAACATCCCATAAACATCCATGGGACATACAGTACAATACAATACAATACAATACAATAGTTTATTTCATACCCCACACAAAAAATACAAAAAAGAAAGAAAAAGAAAAACTTTACATATGTTGGGTATAATGCCACCTAGAAAATAACTACAAAGCTAATC
>JAOTRR010010166.1:0-17554 GCA_028570945.1 Gogo arcuatus
TGTGGAATTTCTTGCCTTCTTAATGCGTTTGAGATCAAACAGTAAATAGTAAATAGTAAAAATCCAGTAAATAGCCGTGTTCCACACCACAACTGTAATAATCCATATTATGTCAAGAACTGCTCAACTAAGATAAACGACAGTCCATCATTACGTTCACTAAAAGTGAATTAATAAATGAATTAATTAATTAATGAATACAAGGCGATACCATTTGGGTTAATAAATAGCAATATACAGCAAGTCACAGGAGGAAAATGTAGGGCATGATAAACGGTTTATTATCAGAAAAACATTTAATCCTCATACCTGTGGTGATTTGTTCCACAGGTAAAAAATAGCCATCATAGTGACTTGTGATGTTCAATATAAAATTCTTGAGCATTTAAATTTCTAATTGAATTTCTATGCTTAATGATTTTGAACTTGTAAGAATTTCATTATAATTGCTTTTACGAAAAGAAACCTCCTAATATTAAGGGGAGCATTTTGGATATGAACATAAATCTATTTTATGTTTTATAATTGGCTATACTTTTGTGTTAACCCATATATTAGAAAAGATATATATCAAACCTGAGCATGATGTAGATGGTACCCTGAGACTGACTAAATGTTGAACTGTGCTCTAATGTCTGCTCATAATTTTTTTCAGGAATCAACGTAAATCTGAGTTGGAGAAAGAAGAAGAAAGGAACCTATCTGAGTCTGATAACGAGGAAGAAAGGAACCCTTCTGAGTCAGAGAATGAGGAAAAAAGGAACCCACTTGAGTCTGAGAAAGAGGAAGAATTGAAACCACCTGAGGCCTATAAGGAGGAAGAAAGCAACATTCCTGAGTCAGAGAACGAGGAAGAAAAGAACCAATTTGAGTATGATGAAGAGGAAGAAAGGAACCCATTTGAATCTAATAAGGAGGAAGAAAGGAATCCGTCTGACTCTGAAAAAGAGGAACAAATAAACCTGCCTGAGTCTGATAACAAGGAAGAAAGGAACCCATCTGAGTCTGATAAAGAGGAAGAAAGGAACCTGTCTGAAACCAACAACGAGGAAGAAAGGAACCAGTCTGTGTCTGATAAGGGGGAAGAAAGAGACCCATCTGAGTCCGAAAATGAGGAAGAAAGGAACCCATCTGAGTCCAGTAAGAAGGAAGAAATGGGCCTGTCTGAGAATGATAAGGAGGAAAGAATGAAGACATCTGAGTCCAGAAATGAGGAAGAAATGAATCCATTTGACTATTATCAGAAGGAAGCAATGGACCCGTCTGAGTACCAGAAGGAGGAAGAAATGGAGCTGTCTGAGTCCAATAATAAAGAAGAAAAGAACCCATCAGAGTTTGATGAGGAGGAAGAAAGGGAACTATCTGAGTCTGATGAAAAGGAAGAAACCAATCCATCTGAGTCTGATAAGGAGGATGAAAGCAGCCCATCTCAGTCAGAGAAAGAGGAAGAAAGGAAAGTGTCTGAGTCAGAGACAGAGAAAGAAAGGAAACCATCTGAGTCTAATAAGGAACAAGAAGGCAACCCATCTGAGTCAGAGAAAGAGCAAGAAAGGAACCTGTCTGATTCTGATAAGGAGGAAGAAAGGAACCTGTCTTTGTCTTATAAGGAGGAAGAATGGGTCTTGTTTGATTATGATAAGGAGGAAGAAAGCGACCCGTCTGCAGCCAATAAGGAGGAAGAAATGGGCCTGTCTGAGTATAGGGAGGACAAAACCAACTCATCTGAGTCCGATAACCAGGAAGAAAGGGACTCGTTTCATTCTGATAAGGAGGAAGAATGGGTCTCATTTAATTACGGTAAGGAGGAAGAAAGGAACCCATCTGAGTCCAATAAGGAGGAAGGAATGGACATGTCTGAGTCAGAAAATGAGGAAGAAAGGAACCGATCTGAGTCCTATAAGGAGGAAGAAAGCAACCCATCTGAGTCTGATAAGGAAGAAGAAAGCAAACCATCTGAGTCAGAGAAAGAGCAAGAAAGGAACCCATCTGAGTCTGATAAGGAGGAAGAATGGGTCTCATTTGATTATGATAAGAGGGAAGAAAGGTACCCATCAGAGTCCAATAAAGAGGAAGGAGTGGACATGTCTGAGTATAGGGAGGACAAAACTAACCCATCTGAGTCCAATAAGAAGGAAGAAAGGGACTTGTTTCATTCCGATAAGGAGGAAGAATGGGTCTCATTTCATTACAATAAGGAGGAAGAAAGGGACTCGGCTGAGTCCAATAAGGAGGAAGGAATGGACACCTCTGAGTCCGAAGATGAGGAGGAAAGGAACCCATCTGAGTCTGATAAGGAGGAAGTAATGGAACTATTTGAGTCCAAAAATAAGGAAGAAAGGAACCCATCTGAGTTTGATCAGGAGGAAGAAATGGGTCTGTCTAAGTCTGATAAGGAGGAAGAACGCAACTCATCTGGCTCCGATAATGAGGATGGAATGGATGCATCTGAGTCCCATAATGAGGAGGAAAGGAACCCATCTGAGTCTGATAAGGAGGAAGAAATGGGCCTGTCTGAGTATAAGGAGGACAAAACCAACCCATCTGAGTTTGAAAAGGAGGAAGAAAGGGACTTGTTTCATTCCAATAAGGAGGAAGAATGGGTCTCATTTGATTACAATAAGGAGGAAGAAAGGGACTCATTTCATTACGATAAGGAGGAAGAATGGGTCTCATTTGACTATGATAAAGAGGAAGAAAGCAACCAGTCTGAGTCCAATAAGGAGGATGAAATAGGCCTGTCTGAGTCTGTTAAGGAGGAAGAAACCAACCCATCTGAGTCCAATAAGGAGGAAGAAAGTCAACCATCTGACTCAGAGAAAGAGCAAGAAAGGCACCTGTCTGATTCTGATAAGGAGGAAGAATGGGTCTTGTTTGATTACTATAAGGAGGAAGAAAGTGACCCGTCTGAGTCCAATAAGGAGGAAGGAATGGACATGTCTGAGTCCAAAAATGAGGAGGAAAGGATCCCATCTGAGTCTGATAAGGAGGATGAAATGGGTTTGTCTGAGTATGTTAAGGAGGAAGAAACCAACCCATCTGAGTCTGATAAGGAGGATGAAAGCAACCCATCTGAGTCTGATAAGGAGGAAGAATGGGTCTCATTTGATTATGATCAGGAAGAAGAAAGCGATCCATCTAAGTCCAATAAGGAGGAAGGAATGGACACGTCTGGGTCTGAAAATGAGGAAGAAGGGAACCCATCGGAGTCTGATCAGGAGGAAGAATGGGTCTCATTTGAGTACAATAAGGAGGAAGGAATGAACCCATCTGACTTTGATCATGAGGAAGAAATTGGTCTGTTTGAGTCCCATAAGGAGGAAGAAAAGGACCCGTCCGAGTCCAGTAATGAGGAAGAATGGAACCCATCCGAGTCCCATAACGAGGAGGAGAGGAACCTGTCTGAGTCCAAAAACAAGGAAGAAAGGATGCCATATGAATCAGATAAGGAGGAAGAAATAGACCTGTCTGGGTCCGAAAATGAGGAAGAAAGGAACCCATCTGAGCCCGATAAGGAGGATGAAATGGGCCTGTCAGAGTATGATAAGGAGGAAGAAACCAATCCATCTGAGTCCGATAAGGAGGAAGGAATGGACCCATCTGCGTTTGATAACAAGGCAGAAAGAATCCCATCTGAGTCTGGTAAGGAGGATGAAAGGTACACATCTGAGTCCAATAAGGAGGAAGAAAGGAACCCATCTGAGTCAGAGAAAGAGCAAGAAAGGAATGACTCTGAGTCCGGTAAGGAGGAAGAATCGGCCTCATCTGATTACGATAAGGAGGAAGAAAGGGACCCATCTGAGTCCAATGAGGAGGAGGAATGGGACTTGTTTCATTCTGATAAGGAAGATGAAAGGGACCCATCTGAGTTCGATAAGGAGGATGGAACGGACCCGTCTGAGTCCAAAAATGAGGAAGAAAGGAAACCATCTGAGTTTGATCAGGAGGAAGAAATGGGCAGGTCTGAGTATGATAAGGAGGAAGGAACGAACCATTCTGAGTCAAGAAATGAGGAAGAAATGAACCCATCTGACTTTGATCAGGAAGAAAAAATGGACCCGTCTGAGTCCAATTATGAGGCCGAACAGAACCCATCTGAGTCCCATAATGGGGAGGAAAGGAACGTGTCTAAGACCAATAACAAGGAAGAAAGGATGCCGTATGAGTCTGATAAGGAGGAGGAAAGGGAACTATCTGAATCCGATAATGAGGACCTATCTGAGTCCGGAAATGAGGAAGAAAGGAACCCATTTGAGTTTGCTCAGGAGGAAGAAATGGGCCTGTCTGAATATGGTAAAGATGTTGATACCAACCCATCTGAGTCTGATAAGGAGGAAGTAATGGAACTATTTGAGTCCAAAAATAAGGAAGAAAGGAACCCATCTGAGTTTGATCAGGAGGAAGAAATGGGTCTGTCTAAGTCTGATAAGGAGGAAGAACGCAACTCATCTGGCTCCGATAATGAGGATGGAATGGACGCATCTGAGTCCCATAATGAGGAAGAAAGGATCCCATCTGAGTCTGATAAGGAGGAAGGAATGGACCTGTCTGGGTCCGAAAATGAGGGAGAAAGGAACCCATATGAATCCTATAAGGAGGATGAAATGGGCCTGTCTGAGTATGTTAAGGAGGAAGAAAGCAACCCATCTGAGTCAGAGAAAGAGCAAGAAAGGAACCCGTCTGAGTCCGATAAGGAGGAAGAATATGTCTCATTTGAATATGATAAGGAGAAAGAAAGCGACCTGTCTGAGTCCAGTAAAGAGGAAGGAATGGACATGTCTGAGTCTGAAAATGAGGAGGAAAGGAACCCGTCTGTGTCTGATCAGGAGGACGAAACTGGCCTGTCTGAGTATGATAAGGAGGAAGAATCCAATGCATTTGAATCTGATAAGGAGGAAGGAATGGACCTATCTGAGTACAGTAATAAGGAAGAAAGGAACCTATCTGAGTCCCATAATGAGGAAGTAAGGAACCCGTCTGAGTCTGATAACAATGACGAGAGGATTCTGCCTGAGTCTGATAAGGAGGATGAAAGAGACCTGTCTGAGTCTGACAAGGAGGAAAGATTGGACCCATACAATTCCAATAAGGAGGAAGGAATGGACTTGTCTTGGTCCGAAAATGAAGGAGAAAGGAACCCATATGCGTCCTATAAGGAGGATGAAATGGGCTTGTCTGAGTATGTTAAGGAGGAAGAAAGCAGCCCATCTGGGTCCGAGAAAGAGCAAGAAAGGAACCCGTCTGAGTCTGATAAGGAGGAAGGAATGGACATGTCTGAGTCTGAAAATGCAGATGATAGGAACCCGTCTGCATCTGATAGCAAGGAAGAAAGGATCCCGTCTGGGTCTGATAAGGAGGATGATATACACCCATCTGAGTCTGATAAGGAGGAAGGAATGGACCCATACTATTCAATTATGGATGATGGAATGGACCTGTCTGGGTCTGACAATGAGGAAGAAGGGACCCCATCGGAGTCCGATCTGGAGGACGAATGGGTCTCGATTGAGTACAATAAGGAGGAAGGAATGAACCCATTTTACTTTGATCATGAGAAAGAAATGGGTCTGTTTGAGTCCCATGAGGAGGAAGAAATGGACCTGTCCAAGTCCACTAATGAGGAAGAACGGAACCCATCTGAGTCCCATAATGAGGAGGAGAGGAACCTATCTGAGTCCAAAAACAAGGAAGAAAGAATGCCATCTGGATCCGATAAGGAGGAAGAAATAGACCTGTCTGTGTCCAGAAATAAGGAAGAAAGGAACCCATCTGAGTTTGATCAGGAGGAAGAAATGGGTCTGTCTAAGTATGATAAGGAGGAAGAAACCAACTCATCTGGCTCTGATAATGAGGAAGGAATGGACGTATCTGAGTCAAATAATGAGGAAGAAAGGAACCCATCTGAGTCTGATAACAAGGAAGAAAGGATCATGTCTGAGTCTGATAAGGAGGATGAAAGGGACTCATTTGAGTCTGACAAGGAGGAAGGAACGGACCTATCTGATTCTGATAAGGAGGAAGGGATTTACCTGTCTGGGTCTGAAAATAAGGAAGAAAGGAACCCATCTGAGCCTGATAAGAAGGATGAAATGGGCCTGTCGGAGTATGATGAGGAGGAAGAAACCAACCCATCTGAGTCTGATAAGGAGGAAGGAATGGACCCATCTGCGTTTGATAACAGGGCAGAAAGTATCCCGTCTGAGTCTGGTAAGGAGGATGAAAGGTACCCATCTGAGTCCGTTAAAGAGGAAGAAAGGAACCAATCTGAGTCCGATAAGGAGGACGAATGGGTCTTGTTTGATTATGATAAGGATGAAGAAAGCCATCCGTCTAAGTCCAATAAGAAGGAAGGAATGGACATGTCTGAGTCCGAAAATGAGGCCGAAGGGTACCCCTCTGAGTCTGAACAGGAGGAAGAAAGGGACCCTTCTGTATCTGATGAAGAGGAAGAAAGGAACCCGTCTGAGTATGATAAGGAGGAAGAACCCAACCCATCTGAGCCTGATGAGGAAGGAATGGATCCATCTGAGTCCGATAACAAGGAAGACAGGATCCCATCTCAGTCTGGTCAGGAGGATGAAAGGTACCTGTCTGAGTCCAATAAGGAGGAAGAAAGGAACCCGTCTCAGTCTTTTAAGGCGGAAGAAAGGGACCCTTCTGTTTACCAGAAGGACGAAGAAATGGACCTGTCTGAGTCCAATAATGTGGAAGAAATGAACACATCTGAGTCACATCATGACGAGGAAAGGGACCTGTCTGTGTCCAATAACAAGAAAGAAAGGATCCTGTCTGAGTCTGATAAGGAGGAAGAAAAGGAACTGTCTGAGTCCCATAAGGAGGAAGAAAGGAAGTCATCTGAGTCTGGTAAGCAGGATGAAATGGACCCGTCTGACTCAGAGAAGAAGGATGAAAAGAACCATTCTGAGTCTGTTAAGGAGGAAGATAGGATCCTGTCTGAGTCTGGTAAGGAGGATAAAAGGTACCCATTTGAGTCCGATAAGGAGGAAGAAAGGAACCCGTCTGAGTCCAGTAATAAGGAAGAAAGGGACCCGTCTGAGTCTGATAAGGAGGAAGAAATGGATCCATCTGAATCCCATAAGGAGGAAGAAAGGAAGTCATCTGAATCTGTTAAGGAGGAAGGAATGGATCCCTCTGAGTCCGATAAAGAACAAGAATGGAACCTGTCTGAGTCCAATAATGTGGACGGAAGGAATCCGTATGAGTCCGATGAAGTGGAAGAGAGGGATCAATCTGAGTCTGATAAGAAGGAAGAAAGGAATGCATCTCAGTCTGATGAAGAGGAAGAAATGAACTCATCTGAGTCTGATGACAAGGAAGAACGAAAACTGTCTGAGTCCAATAACGAGGAAGAAAGGAAACCATCTGAATCCAAAAATGAGGAAGAAAGGAACCTGTCTGAGTCTGATGAGGAGGAAGAAAGGAACCAGTCTGACTCAGATAAGGAGGAAGAAAGGAACCTGTCTGAGTCTGATAAAGAGGAAGAACGGAACCAGTCTGAGGTGGATGACGAGGAAGAAAGAACACCATCTGCGTCTGATGAAGAGGAAGAAAGGAACCCTTCTGAGTCCGATGAAGCAGAAGAAAGGAACCGGTCTGAGTCTGATAACGAGGAAGACAGGCACCAGTTTGAATGGGATAAGGAGGAAGAAAGGAACCCTACTGAGTCCAATGAAGAGGAAGAATGTAATCTGTCTGAGCCTGATGAAGAGGATGAAAGGAACCCATCTGTGTCCGATGAAGAGGAAGAAAGGAATCCATCTGGATCCGATAGCGAGGAAGAAAGGAATCCTTCTGAGTCCAGTGAAGAGGAAGAAAGGGACCCACTTGAGTCTGATAAAGAGGATGAAAGGAACCCATCTGAGTCTGATGAAGAGGAAGAAAGGACACCATCTGAGTCCAATGAAGAAGAAGAAAGGGACCCTTCTGAGTCTGATGAAGAGGAAGAAGGGTATCTGTCTGAGTCTGATAATGAGGAAGATAAGAACCAGTCTGAATTGGATAAGGAGGAAGAAAGGAACCCTTCTGAGCCTGATGAAGAGGAAGAAATGAACCTGTCTGAGTCTGATGAAGAGGAAGATAGGAATCTATCTGAGCCTGATGAAGAGGAAGAAAGGAACCAGGCTCAATCAGATAAGGAGGAAGAAAGGAACCAGTCTGAGTCCAATGAACAGGAAGAACGGAACCCGTCTGAGTCTGATGAAGAGAAAGAAAGGAACCAGTCTCAATCAGATAAGGAGGGAGAATGGAACCAGTCTGAATCTTATGAAAAGCAAGAACGGAACCCACCTGAGTCTGATGAAGAGGAAGATAGGAATCTATCTGAGTCTAATGAAGCGGAAGAAAGGAACCAGTCTGAATCATATAAGGAGGAAGAAAGGAACCCTTCTGAGTCCAATGAAGAGGAAGAAATGAACCTGTCTGAGTCTGATGAAGAGGAAGAATGTAATCTGTCTGAGCCTGATGAAGAGGAAGAAAGGGACCTGTCTGAGTCTGATGAAGAGGATGAAAGGAACCCATCTGTGTCCGATGAAGTCGAAGAAAGGAATCCATCTGGATCCGATAGCGAGGAAGAAAGGAATCCTTCTGAGTCCAGTGAAGAGGAAGAAAGGGACCCACTTGAGTCTGATAAAGAGGATGAAAGGAACCCATCTGAGTCTGATGAAGAGGTAGAAATGAACCTGTCTGAGTCTGATGAAGAGGACGATAGGAATCTGTCTGAGTCTGATAACGAAGAAGATAGGAACCAGTCTAAATCAGATAAGGAAGAAGAAAGGAACCCATCTGAGTCTGATGAAGAGGAAGAAAGGAACCTGTCTGAATCTGATGAAGAGGACGATAGGAATCTATCTGACTCTAATGAAGAAGAAGAAAGGAACCAGTCTGAGTCTGATGAAAAGGAAGAACAGAACCCATCTGTGTCTGATGAAGATGAAGAAAGGAGTCTGTCTGGGTCTGATGAAGAGGAAGAAGGGAATCTGTCTGAGTCTGATAATGAGGAAGATAGGAACCAATCTGAATTGGATAAGGAGGAAGAAAGGAACCCTTCTGAGTCCAATGAAGAGGAAGAAATGAACCTGTCTGAGGCTGATGAAGAGGAAGAATGTAATCCGTCTGAGCCTGATGAAGAGGAAGAAAGGAACCTGTCTGAGTCTAATGAAGAGGAAGAAAGGAACCAGTCTGAATCATATAAGGAGGAAGAAAGGAACCAGTCTGAGTCCGATGAAGAGGAAGAACGGAACCCGTCTGAGTCTGATGAAGAGAAAGAAAGGAACCAGTCTCAATCAGATAAGGAGGGAGAAAGGAACCAGTCTGAGTCTTATGAAGAGCAAGAACGGAACCCACCTGAGTCTGATGAAGAGGAAGAAAGGACACTGTCTGAGTCTGATGAAGAGGAAGAAAGGAATCTATCTGAGTCTAATGACGAGGAAGAAAGGAACCAGTCTGAATCAGATAAGGAGGAAGAAAGGAACCCTTCTGAGTCCAATGAAGAGGAAGAAATGAACCTGTCTGAGGCTGATGAAGAGGAAGAATGTAATCCGTCTGAGCCTGATGAAGAGGAAGAAAGGAACCTGTTTGAGTCTGATGTAGAGGAAGATAGGAATCCATCTGAGTCTGATGAAGAGGAAGAAAGGGACCCATCTACGTCCGATGAAGAGGATGAAAGGAACACATCTGAGTCTGATGAAGAGGAAGAAAGGAATCCATCTGAATCTGATAGCGAGGATGAAAGGACTCCTTCTGAATCCAGTAAAGAGGAAGAAAGGGACCCACTTGAGTCTGATAAAGAGGATGAACGGAACCCATCTGAGTCTTATCAAGAGGAAGTACGAAACCCTTCTGAGTCCGATGAAGAAGAAGAAAGGAACGCATCTGAGTTTGAGAAAGAGGAAGAAAGGAATCCATCTGAATCCGACACAGACCAAGAAAGGTCAGTGTTTTTCTGAGAGTCCTTCCTTGAAGCTGTTCAATAACATACTGGAAGCCTTGACAGAGGCCATGAGTACTGCCACAACACAGCAGGAATTCATCCAATCAGTAATGAAATAATTTTTTTCATTGGAAACAAGCTACGTAGCTACAGTATTCAATCAGGAAATATTTAATAAACTTTAAAAGTGCATGTGAGAGGTCCGAAACTCTAGTTAGCCAGCTAGCTAGGTAGCTAACTTAAACGGAGCATGTAAATTTAGAGACTTGTATGATGTAATTAAACCCAATAATGTATTGTGCAATATGGTGTCATTAGTTGGACATTTTTAAGTAAGTAAGTAAGTAAGTAAGTAAGTAAGTAAGTAAGTAAGTAAGTAAATAAATAAATAAATAACATGCATTGCATATTAGAGGAAATTTTCTTCTCAGACAAAACAGTCAAAATCCAGAGTAGTTAATTGGTTGTGTAGTGAGTTGGTAAATTGACCAACAATATATAAAGTTAACTATTATACATTTGTTTCATGGCAAATATAGGTTTAATAAACAGTTTATTACAAAATGAATGTCGATTCAATATCACCTCAATTATGTGCTCATTTAAACATGGAATACCTTTGTACACACAGCACAGGAAATAGTCACAAAAACACTACATCAGCTTTTGTCCTAACAACTGTGGTGATTTGGTCTACAATTAAAAGAAATAGCCATTATTATGGTTTGTCTTGTTTAATATCAAATTTTTGATTATTGAAACTTGCAATTGCATTTCCTTGGCTAATGAAGTTTTTCTGAGACTCCTTAATTGAAGCTATTCAATAACAAACTGCAAGCCTACACAAAAATTTGATTAAAAAAAAAAATTATTTTAAATAGCTGATTCATGCTCTGTGATTGAGTTGAAATCAAACAATTCAGTAGCATGTTTTTGTATGCTGTAGCTTTAAGATTTTCCTTAAAGAGCTCCAAGCCTGTTCCAGCATGACAATGTCCCATGAAGATAAGGTTTGCCAAGGCTATAGTGTAAGAATTTGAGTAGCTTTCAACAGTTGTGAATGAAATTGTGAAATTGTTTGTGCTTCACTTTCAGTAATAATTGTCATGATGATCATCAATGATCAATATAAAGAGCTACAGTTCAACTGCCTTAAAATTTAAAACAACACAGTGCATTGCTACATGGAGAAAAAATTAATTTTCTTTCTTTTTTTGTCTCCTTTTAGCATTTACCTCCTGGCTGTGACCTCCCAGATTGAAGGGGGCACCATGGAGACACTATGTGTCACAGTCAACCCCTCTGAACCTGTTTCTATGGACGTGAACCTGGAGTATAACCAAAAGAGCATCACTCTTCTTACAGAAAAGTCTATAAACCAAGAATACTACCACTGCAACCCATTCCAGGTCAGACTCCTCATAATAACATCATCACATCATCTTAAAGGTGCAGGGTGTAATGTTTATGTGTTTCTAGACCTGTCATGATTCTAGAATTTTTAGGATCTCTTAAACAACTATGATTTTGGAATGTTTTTTTTTTGGAGGAAGTGGAAGGCTCATCAATGCTTTCATTGCAGTTGCAATGCCTTTCATAGGCAACAGCTAGTTAATGAATCATGTAAATTCAGAGACTGATGTGCTCTAAATAGCACGCTGTTGGGCAGCATGGTGGTTAGCACTGTAGCCTCACAACAAGAAGGCTCCGGGTTTGAACCTCACAGCTGACAGGCCTTTCTGTGTGGAGCTTTTATGTTCTCCCCATGTCTGCATGGGTTTCCCCCCACTGTCCAAAGACATGTGGTTAGGTTAACTGGCTACTCTAAATTGCCCATAGGTGTGAATGGTTGATGAGAAAACCTCTATAACAATCCAGTAGAAGGCAATGGGAAACCACTACTGTAATTCTTCCCTCGAAACTTTGATGGCTTGAGCTGTCGGAGTGGCCATGTCACTGCAGTGATATGCCAAATAGAGAGAATGTGATATGGGGTAGAAACAATGTGCTCTGTGAAAGCATAGAAAGCTATCTAATAATTTTTGTAAGAAAATAAAGTAAAAAAAAAAGTTTAAAAAGGTGGCTAATAGCCAAGATATTTTTACTTCATTTGGCTGTTTTTAGCCAAGTAAAATATTGTGTAAAAAGCCATGCTAAGCCTAAACAAAGGATTTTTGTTAAAAAAAATTACTCTCAGGCAGCAGTTGCAGAGAATGTTTTTAATAAAAACTGGTAATAGCAAACAAAATGCAAGACACAAGGCAAAGATCAAAAACAGAACAGTCAGTGGGCCGGTTGATGTGCAAACAGGGTCTCTAAGAGCAAGGCAGAAATCAAGAAACTATGAAACACATTAGGGTCAAAACCAGAAATAGAATACAGAGATCAAAAGCTTGGTATGACTTGTGAAAAGTCAGAGCTGAACAAATACTTCGTGAAGTATGAGGATTCATATATGTGTGTGGACGTGACTGAGTCCAGGTGTGTGCAATTAGTAACTGGGTGACTGTAAACGTGACCCTGAATGTGGTGTGTGGGTGTTGTAGTCCAAGGTGTCCATGTTTGAGGCAGCGGTTTATTGAAGGAAGTGGAGTTCAGTGCAGATTCTAGTGTAAACATGACAATTACATGTTAATGGAAATATTCTTACCTGGTAAAACAGTCAAAATCCAGAGTAGTTAATTTGTTGAATAGTGAGTTGGCGAATCGACAAAATAGCAGAGCAGGAAGATTATTGCATTTTGTTCTTGATGTTTTGTGCATGTGTCCCTAATATATTATAAACTGCTCCTTTACGGGATTCTTATCTAAAAGTTTCTAAACTCCTGACCAGCTGTAGCTGATGAGCTATAAAGCCCTTGGTAACATGGTATTACATGAATTCAGGCTGGTAAATAAGCTGAGGAGTTGAATCAGGAAAAACATCTCTAACTTTAAGAATAGTTTTGCTGATATTTATTAGAAATTAAAGATGCAATTAAATAAACATGCTAAAAAATATGAACAACATTTTGTCCTTTGGTTTTCTCTTTTTTCTCTATTTACTGTATGACATTATTATTATTATTGTTGTTGTTAATAATAATAATAATAATAATAATAATAATAATAATATTTACATATGAATAAAGAATAGTTTAATATTTTCTATGTGAAACCTTTAAATTTACTGCTTAAAATCAAAATATGTTACAGCAGTACTACTACTACTACTAATTGTCACGTCTGCACCCGTTCGCACTCAACCCTCCACTTCCCAGAGTTCCCAGCGGCCTACAAACATGGCCGCCATGGACTACAATAACCAACCCGCACCGCCCTCCATCTCTGGAATTCTCATTAGCGCTATACCTGCTCCCCATCTCACATAATCACCACTGTGTGTGTAAGGACTCTAGTTTGCACTTACTAACTGCGAAGTAAATGCTCAGTGTTCCCTTGCTTGACTTTATCAAACCTTTTGTTATCGTGTTGACACTCTGGTTTTTGACTTTATTTGTACTTTGGATTTTGCCCTTTGTTGTTGCCTCTGATATTCTGTTTGTGACTCACCTGACCATTGCCTGCTCTTTGGCCTTGACATTGTTCACAGTTCGGATTTGTTTGCCAGTTTGCCTTAATAAACTCTGCCACTTTTATATCCACCTGTCGCCTGCATTCCTGACAGATTACTTTGCCAACACCATGGATGCAGCAGATGAAAGAAGGCAGGCTGTGTTATCCGCACAGGGGTGTCTCCTGGGAGAACTACAGCAGCATATGGGTGAAATGAATGCCAACATTTCTGTTTTGCAGGCATTCCTAGCATGCCCAGTGCCAGTTATGAGCTCCAACGTGCTCATTCTGTGACCTGACAAGTTTTCAGGAGGAGCGTCCAACTGCGAGGGATTCCTGCTGCAATGGGCCCTGTTTTTTACAGCCCAAACAGGGATCACTGATCAACAGAAGATAGCTCAGTTTATTAACTTGCTCACTGAGAAAGCGCTCAAGTGGGCGACCGCAGTGTGGGAGAAGGGTGGTGAACCGATGACATCATATGAGTGCTTCATTGAACTGTTTCGCCAGGTCTTTGATCATAGAACCGAAGGCATGGAGATCAATGAACAACTACTCATCATTAAGCAGGGGAGTAGATGAGTAGTAGAATATGTGCTGGAGTTCCGCACACTTGCAGCTGGAAGCAGATGGAACAGACCAGCCCTTAAAGCAACATTTCTCAAGGGCTCGACCCTCAAGTTCTCACCGAACTAGTGTGTCAAGATGAGCAAGCCACATTGGACTCACTTATTGACATCCATCCAACTCAATAATCTCCTCCAAAACTGACCATCACTGCAAAGCTCCACATCTGCCTGCTCTTTGACCTTGACATTGCTTCACAATTTGGATTTGTTTGCCAGTTTAGCTTAATAAACTCTCTGCTTCTTTTACATCCATCTGTCGCCTGCATTCCTGACAAATAATAACTGTTATTATTTTACAGTAGATGTAAAATAAGTACTATAAATTACTTAATTAAATAATATTAATATAAATGTGTGAAATTCTTCTTCTTAATAGAGTAGTAGTAGTAGTAGTCACTCACCATCCATCATTGTGATTTTGTCATTTTGTTTCTAACAGGTTCCTGTCGTAACCCTGGATTTGGTCGCATCTATTAATATTCAGATTAAAGGGTCAGAAACATTCCTGAACAAGACAACAAAGATCCTCATCACACCTCCAACACAACTGACCATCATTCAGACAGACAAACCCATCTACAAACTAGGACAAACAGGTAATACTCTCTAAATGGTTTTCCACACTTCCTGCTTCCTCAGTTCTTGCCTCAGCTCTGCCCTGACCACACCCCTGATCAGTACTCGCACATGTTCCCTTTGTCTCCTATATTTATCTTGTAATTAAAGGCATAGTAGGCGATTATTTTTCGGAAACATTTATTTCTTAAAATTCTCTTTACATCCCGATGGCAAAGAATAAATCAAAAGCTCTGACAATAAAAACAGAAATATCTATCATCTGTGGCAGTTGGAGGGCTATCACAATCCTGTCCAGTAATTTCATTTGGTCTAAATGAAATGATTGGATGGTCTACCTACCTGCCTACCTGGGCACTCACTGCATGTGAACAGAATCTTCCACAAGGCTAGGCAGACATGATAAAATGATAAAACTAGTGAGCTAGTTGTACAAGAATGGCAGAAACAATTTCCATGTACACCTAATGTTATATCTACAACAGCTTGCACTGCTAAACAAAACAAGAAAAGAAAGACTGAAATAGAAAAGGCTATGATGAAAAAGAAGTTGGATAAATGCTGCCTTTGTGCTATTGGAATTATGGTAAATGAGTTGCTGACATGGAAGTTGCACATGAATGCCCCTCAACTCGTATTTTCAAATGGGAACTTCGGAAATAATTTTGATACCCGAGTTCCTGAGTTGGGATAACCTTCAGACTTTCAACATGGCGGAGAAGAGGACAGTTTCATTATGTAATTTTTTCTTTGTTTTTCGCAATACAACTGTCATTAGCTGTTGCTTGTGTACACTTGACCTGATATAAAACAATGCTATTTAGCATGTGTTATAGAATCAAAATAGGATTTCCCCAAGAAACAAGTGAGAAGGAATCTTGCATCTGCTATTTTTCATCTCCCCCAACAACAAAGCACTTGAACATGACATACTTGTGAAGTCAGAATTACAAGTGGGAAGTAGGACCTTCTGACTAGCCAGTGAAGGCAGCAAAAGCAAGAGGTCAAACCAGAGTGAACATCAGTATGGCTCTTCAGTGATGGTGAAAACTGAGAGTTATCTGGTTTGTTTTTGGGGGGAATTTTTGTTAATTGGATATGACAACGCTGTGCTGCACTCCTCTCCCCCAACGCTCGCTCTCTTATGGACTCTCGTCCAGCAGTAATCAGTCAGTGCATGCTCATGTGTTTGAGGACTGACTTTAAAGGGAAGGGGGTGGGATTTTTCAAAGTCTAGCTTACTCTTGCTGGTTTCTCTAGAATCACCTACTGTGCCGTTAAGCAAACAATAAGTACTGTGCGCCATGCTGTTATAGGAAAATAATGAATGACAGGGTGTTGTGAGTTATGCAGAGTTACTGTTACCACCACAAAACTGATTATTTTCCCAAAACAGCACTTCCCTATGTCCTTTATTCCTATTATACCACAGAAATATGCCACAATTACAGTTCATTTGTTTAAGAAAAAACATTTGTTTAGGAAAAAAAACATTTTATCCTGCTATAGATACATTTAATATAGTGAAACGTCCACCAGAAAAGTTTGTTCCTGTAATCACTTACATCATAACAGCAAGAAACCGTAGTTCTCTCACCATTTATGTTTTTCTTTGTTAAATAACTTTTTAAAAGATCGGTTTATTAGGCTTTGATTATGTGGAGTGTCCACTGTACAAGTCCCTGTGAATGATCTGTTATTATAGAAGCAATAACATTACAAAGAGTGCCTTAATATGAACCTGTGATTTGTAGCTGCACTACGGTCAGAGCTGCTGTTATAAAAAAAAATTCATGAACACCTTCTGACCAATCAGAATCCAGAAGTCAACAGCTTAATCTCTTGGATGTATCACTTTTCTTAGGTCCATTATTCTCCCATTTCAGTCCTTTTAGCCTTGTTTGTATTTTTATGGTCATATTAGCATGTGTCAGTGTTTTAACCTGATTTGTCACATGACCATCTGCCTTTAACTACCAGTTACTCTGTAAATTATTTAAGCATGTGTTAAAATCAAATCAGATTTGAAATGCAACAACATTATAGATATAATTCCTCCCCCCTCACCCCGCAGTGAAGTTCCGCATCGTCTCTCTGGATGCCAGTTTCCTCACCTACAATCAGACGGTTTGTAAACTTTTATCAGTTCGTCACCTACAAAATACAGGAATACTTTCTTTGAAGACATTAAATAATCAGTCTATACATTTTAAATTGGTAAAACTGCTTTGTAAACATTATTACCACAACAATTTTTAAAGTAAATATTATAAATTGCTTGGTCTTTTAAACTACTCATGGTTATTATATAGTTTAATAAGTGTTTGAGAAACATTAGGTCAAAAAACATCTCTATTTAATAAAATAATCAAATATAAAACGAAATCAGTAACAGTAAACATACTTGGAAAATACTTTTTGAAATACTTATGTAGCTCTCACTGATACGTACTAATTAAGTACATATATTTAAAATGGAAAAGAAAGAAAGAACAGACCATAATGCCTGAACTTTTTTAAAAAATTCTAAAAACATTGAGAAATTAGGGTAAAATTTAGAGTTAAAAAAAATCAACTTTTTAACTATAACTGGATTCTGTAGTCATTAATGATTTACTAATATAAAATATACTTTATTTGTGCTTTGAGGCATTATTAGAGTTTATAAACTTCAATAGAATTGTTACCAAATTCCAAGGAATTATAAGTGCATTATGATTTATGAATGCAGGATTCATAGAAAATGTTACTAATATACACTCACTGTATGTTTAAAATGATTATAAGAGCTCTTTTTTTCTTCTTTTTTTCAGTTTACGTCAGTAGTAGTGAAGGTACTGTTCCATGT
>JAOTRR010012077.1:0-17459 GCA_028570945.1 Gogo arcuatus
TCATCAAGGTAAACGGTGGCTACTTTGAAGAATCTAAAATATGAAACTTTTTTTACCACTTTTTTGTTTACCATATAATTCCATATATGTTCCATGTGTTATTTCATAGTTTTGATGTCTTTAGTATTGTTCTACAATGTAGAAAATAATCAAAATACAGAAAAACCTATGAATGTGTAGGTGTGTTCAAACTTTAATATATATCTCCCTAAGAGACTCATATAAAATCTATAAAAAGCCAATTTTGTCAAGAATGCTGGAAAGGATGTAGGATTATAATTAGCTTTCATCCCCATATGCCTCTGCCAGTCCTGAGACTTGAATTCTCATTTTAATGGATGCATGAGCTACTTTTGAAAATAGCATAAGCGGCATCGAAACAAAGGTCCATTTGATTTGAGTGCTTTTTATTTGCTTTGATTTAGCTTGCAAATTTGTTTGCCTTGGTAGAGCTTACAGTTCTCTTGGTTTACTTAGTACAGTGTTTGAGTGAGTGTGGAATTTTTGATTAATGAATATGATTATAGTAGGGGGAATACCCCACTGGGGTAAAACACCCCAACATCTCTTAAACCCCCCCCCCACAAATAACCAATAGATGGAGTCAAGTTATGGTTTTATTGTTGCCATGGACTACATTGGCAATAATGAAATACATGTATGAACTGAGAAGCTTATGCTGGTGAAGTATTTCAAGAACAGATTTCATGTTAGTTGTACAAATTTTCAGCAGTCAGAAAAGCAATGTTTAAAGGCTTGTTATTTTGCAGTACATCATAGTTATGTATGATATGTGAATAGTTAGGCCAGTGGTTAGTGAGTTCATCTTATTAACAGTTCATATTATTAATTGTATTTTAAGCCTGTGGGGAAAATGCCCCTGGTGCTGTAGGGTAAAATGCCCCCCAGGGAGCATACTATCATGATTACTGTACTGACCATCAAATCCAGTCTAACTAGGTGGTTGAGTCAAAATATTTGAACTTAACAAAAGAATTAACTCAAGTTAGCATCAGCTAGCTAATGTTAGCTAGTTAGCTTACATAGGCTAGCTAGGAACATTGGCTACCAGTAATCTATTGATCTAATAGCTATAGTAGCCTACAATCATAAATAAATAATAATTAATAATAAAACTTCTTAGCTTGTGATTTTGCACTCTACAGCACAATTACTTACAAATATCTAAATCTGTAATAGCTGCAAACAGGGCTGCCTTTGTATTTAACAGCTCTTTTCTTATACACATAGATTGCCGAAGCTGGCACCATGCCCGGAGTCTTGGAAAATTAGAGACAAAAAATTTCAAAAAAATCACAATTTTTAATACAGCAAACCTTTTTTGCGTGAGACAAATAGGAACAAGAAACAATCCAGGGTCTACTTTAACTTGAAAAGAACAAAGTTTTATGTTCACATTGGTCTGTGACACATTTGGGCAAAAAAACTCAGATTTGTTCCTCTTTGTGTTTGTGTGTTTTGTACTTCAGATTTGGTGTGAGAGCGAAGCCCATCTATATTAACGTAGTACGTGACCCTATTGAGCGACTGGTGTCCTACTACTACTTCCTGCGCTTTGGTGATGACTACAGGCCCGGCCTAAGGCGGAGAAAGCAGGGAGACAAAAAGGTGAGAGACTTTTTCTGAATTCTGCTTTCTGAGAAAGCAACTAGAGAAGGAGAGAAGCGTATGAAATGATGGTGTCTGCTTGAAAAGTGAATAAAGGAGACAAAGTAATTAGTTTCATTGTTGGGTCATGACATGACTAGGATGTTTTACACAGTGTCTTGGATCTTTAGGATTCAGTCTGTGTGCATGATGGATACAGAGAGAGAAGGACTCGAAAAGAAAATGGCTTTTTTTAAAAAAAAATTTTTGTGTGTTTGTGTGTGATCTTGGTGTGTGCTATGTTTTCAGACGTTTGATGAGTGCGTAGCTTCAGGGGGATCTGACTGCGCTCCAGAGAAACTCTGGCTGCAGATTCCATTTTTCTGCGGCCATTCCTCCGAGTGCTGGTAGGTTTTTTGCACCAGAGGCTGTTTTCTCTTCTTTAAGAGACGCAGGAATGGATAGTCATGTCATACATTTTGTTGTTCTGTTTTTTAAAGAATATAGGCATTGAATATTCACTGAATATTGAAAGTGATTATTCCAAATTTCCAGTGATATGTTTTCCAAATCATTGCCACACCTCTCTGTGTGGAGCTCAGAGCTTATTTTCACCAGCGTGCTTTACGTCTATTATTATACCACATTTCTTTTGAAATCTTGATTCTGATTAGTCAGAAGGTGTTGATTCATTTTCTCTAAAAGCAGCTCTGGCAGTAGTGTTGGCTGTAAGACCAATTAAACATTTCTATTAGTAACTGCTAATCCACGGGGCATGCATGGCGGATGCTTCACATAATATAATACTAATAACAAACACATGAAAACCATGCTGTGATTGAAAAAAAATTTTTAAGTGCTGACATGCTGACGTTTTCTGTGAGGAAGCATCTACGGAAGGAGTCTCCAATACAAATAAAATATTAATGTGCAGTATGTCACTATGAAGTTGAACCTGAATTCTGTTTGTCGTGTGTGTGTGTGTGTGTGTGTGTGTGTGTGTGTGTGTGTGTGTGTGTGTGTAGGAATGTAGGCAGTCGCTGGGCTCTGGAGCAGGCCAAGTACAACCTGGTGAACGAGTATCTGCTGGTGGGCGTGACGGAGGAGCTGGAGGACTTCATCATGATGTTGGAAGCAGCGCTGCCCCGTTTCTTCAGAGGAGCCACTGATCTCTACCGCACAGGTAACACTGCACTAAACAGATACATAGTCAGCTCACGAAACATGGATACGCTTCATGAAAATAAGCAAATGACTGTATAACCATGCACATCGCAGTAGATAAGTCATAAATTTCAAGCAAAATGGCATATTTTGTCTGCATTGTTGGTGACAAACGGTGTCTACTAGAGATCTTGGTGTTAGGCTTTCTCCAGTTGGCAGGCTTGTGTGTTAATCAGTCTTGCAAACTTTGCTTTGAGACTTGCTTTGAGATCGTCTAATCTGCTACCTTTAACCATTCCTCAGACTGAGAAGCTGCTCAGAACCGACCGGGCCTTTTCTGTCACCGCTCCGAGATTGTGGAACATAAACGCATCCGCAAACATAGACATTTTTTAATCCAATTTAAAAACATTTATTTTCCCAGGTATTTGAAGGTCTTTAAGCTCAATAAAATCATGTCTTCTGTTTTTGTCCTGCCTTTTGTCTGTGATTTTTGTCTCTTAATTATTTTTATTTCTCATTTTATTTACTGTATTGCTTTAGTTTTAAAAATTCTTTAAAAAAATTCTCCATTTATTTGTGATTTTTTTTTTTTTCCGTCTCATTTTATTTGTTTTTTTATTTAATTGCTTAAATTTAGCCCAAGATGATGCACAGCGCTTTGGCTGACATTCATTGTCTTTTAAATGTGCTATTTAAATAAAGGTGACTTTACTTGACTTGAAAGGTGACTTGCAAACAGATTTCTATCTTTCCTAGACTGTCTAATATATTTCATCAATAAACGTGGCAAAGAACCGCCTACTTTCTCAGAAAGTGACATGACAGATGACCAGCAGCCTGTCAGCAAACGTGCAAGAATATTCTGTTTATTCACCATTAACCTCTTCAAACCAAACTCATTTTAAACATATGAACTTTTTCAGCCCACTGACTAGATCTTTCTTTGAAAGATAATTTGTTGTGGTGTTCAAAAGTTTGTTTTCTCGCTCGAGAGTCAGTTTGCAACCTTCAGGATCCTGAAGCTCATGGCCAGAAAAGCGTACAAAGCCATCAGACGCTCTGTATCCCCTGGGCAAAACATCTGAGGCTAAGGCTAATTGTTATTAGGATCTGTTTTAGTATAAAGTATTACTGTATAGGGTGCCGGTCAATCGATGTGTCTGGAACTTATTTACAGTAACTCTCATGTATACATAATATGTTTTCACTACAAGTAGATGTTAATTGAAATATTTACCTTCTAAGTTTTGTATGTTCTTGTATTAGTCTAAACCTTGTCTCTTGTTTCTATGCTAAATCACATTTTATTTAACAGAATACTTCATCCTCAAAATCTTATCTAACTGATCTGTCCACATTTTCTATCTCCCAATAGTGCAGGTGTTTGTTTTGGGTGGGTGGCTTTATACACCCACCCAAAGCCTCCTGATCGGAGGTGTTAAAAACCTGTGTATCACAAGAATATGAATATACTTCCTGTCTGTCTTTTGATTTTTTTCAGAATACATCCTTGTCAGTGTGTAAGGCACAGTCATTTCACCTAGATCAGCATAATGCCATAATCTGTCTGCTACTCTCCAATTTTTGCCGGGTTTGCTTGTATAATTATGTCCAAAAGTTAAAATCATTTGCACTTTAGAAATTCCTGTGGATTTTTCAAACTTGCAGCACATCCTATTGTACAGAATATTTATGAAAGTGCAGTAGAGAATTTTCTCTGTTGCACTTGTTGCAGTTTGGACTAAAGAGGATTATTGTGACTTATATTCATAGACTTATGAATTCTTGGGGTGCCTCACTTAACCACAACACAATTCCAGTTGCAGTTCCAGTGATGCTTGCCAGAGTTCAGCTTATTTTTGTTTAAGCTTGTTAACACAGCTATTCTATTAAACTATGCTGTTTAAAACCCTGCTTTCTTTCCTGCATCCTCTGACCCACCACATCAGGCACTTTAAAATACTATACAGTAAAGTAAATCATGGTCGTCAAAACATATATTTTTGGGTGATCGTGGTAAAATGTGCACTATATAATGCCAAGCCCTGTCTAAGACATTAGTCATGCATTCTGATTGAAATGACCAAGCTTCAATACATACTGTAAAGAAGTGTCTTTGTCTCACAGGTAAGAAGTCCCACCTGAGGAAGACAAGCGAGAAGAAGCCTCCGACTAAAGAGTCCATCTCCAAGCTGCAGCAGTCGGACGTGTGGAAGATGGAGAATGAGTTCTACGAGTTTGCGCTCGAGCAGTTCCAGTTCGTCCGCGCTCATGGTGTCCGAGAGAAGGACGGAGAGCTCTTTGTGCTGGCGCAGAACTTCTTTTACGAGAAGATCTATCCGAAAGTGAACTGAAACAGGAGAGAGAAGCCTTGACTTTTAATCTCTGTATTTTCCATCATCACCACGGAGGAGGACAAGGAGAGGAAAATGAAAATGGCATCTGTGGAAATAGAAAAAAAGAGCTCTTTGTGGATTTATTGCGTCCTCAGTCATAGTACAGTGGAATTCTACTGTATGTATGTTTATACAGTAGATTAGAAAACACTGTTTATTGTAGAGATGGAGAATATGTAAACTATGTCACAAGCGGTAATTACAGAAACTTTTAGAGTACCTTGATGTCCAGCACTCTTTTTTTTTTTTTTTTTTTTTTTTTTTTCTCAGACTTTATGGCACCCTGGACAAATTAATCACACATGAAAAAGGCATTTGCTTAAAATAATTCATAAACTTCCTAAAAAAGAGAGAGAGAGGGTACATTTGAAAGGGAAACTCAACAGGGTGAAAAATGGGGCTACTTTTTTATACCAGCCAGCAGCACATTAAATGCACCTTCCATTTTATTAAGTGTTCTCAACTTCTTTCCCCTCTTTGGCATTGTACACTTTTTATGATAGTATGCCATGTACAGTGTTTAGTGTGAATATTACGCACCAACAAAAGGTCAAGTAGAACTCATTCATAATGTACATAATGCCTATTTTTTGCGGCCGGACCAAATGGGTATAAGAGAAACCAAGTCATTGTTGTTGACCTTCAACTTTGGAGTGCTGAGAAAAAAAAGAAGTAGAAGCAGTAATTGAAGTATTCTGCTTTACAATCCCAAAACAATTTTTCTGTTTGTTTTTCAGTGTGATTTTAAGGCAGAGGATTTCCAATGGAGAGCTGAGGAAAACAATCAATTAACTTATACTTTTTAATCATCAGAGTGCAAGTAGTGCGATCCACTGAGGTTTCTGATGAAGAGGGACAGAAGAATGTAACTGCCTTCAGCTGGGACCGTGGTCCTGTAGCTCCTCTGAGGAACACTAACTGAACACTTACTGGAGAAGTGATGATCTTTGTGAAGGCCCTGCGATGTTTGGATGCCCTGGATTGTCCAAAAAAACCAACAAAAACCATAAATGTTTAGTCAGTGGGGTTTTTTTGTTTGGTTTTTTTTTTTTGGTTGGTTGGTTGGTTTTTAAACTTTGTGTCTTTGCTACTGTATCTGTAAAGAAGTGTTGCTCAGAGAAATTGACAGCCAGTTACAGAATTTAATGGAAATCATCTGAACTCCTCCATTTACCTGACTGTGACATGCACACTCAGATCCTAACTAGCTCCACGTTCAATAGTGCCTTCATAACCAAACGGTCAGCATTCGTTCTCTGAATGATCAAAACATCACTTACTTTTCTAGGCCATGTGTTTTTTAGGTACCAGCTTTCTTTGAGTTTCTGTTGTAAATGTTTTCTTGGTGAAAATGGTCTTTAATGCATTTTAATAAATCCTGAACTGTCATTGAGGTAATGCCTGTGACTCATCTTGGGACATTTGGAGAGGTTTCTTTTTATTATTATTTTGCTATTTTTAAATGTAGCCAAATCTTCTCCAAACCGTTATGAAAGCCTTGGCTGCTGAAAACAGACTGAAATGTTTTGTAACAAAGATTTACACCAACCTCCTGGTTATTTTTTGGCAATATTGAGTGGTGTGGAACTCTAGCTTGAGATGGATGGTAAAGTCTGGAGACTATAAAGTTACACTGAACCTATAGATAGCAGCTTCTCAACCTGGAATATAATAAAATAGAATATTTATTTTCCATTTGATACATAATACCTCTTCTCATACACAGTAGAAAGTGCAGGGTCAGTCTCTTGGGTATTCCTTGAGGAATTGGGTAAATAAAGTTGCGGGTGCAAACTAATGGAATAACAGAGACTGATCGAGAGTTCCAAGTTTTCCCTGATCTCCTTGATAACAATCTTCATGTATTAAATGTAGTACTAAGGCTTGGAGATTTGACCAAAAATTTTAACATACGTTTCCTAAAGCTTAGTTTTTAGGTCTGAAAAATATTTTGAAGCTTATAGAGAACAACTTCTTTTATTATGATTCTAAAAAATATAAATAAAAGGACAAGGAATCAGCTGTCTGGACATTTCTGTCCATGGAGGACACTGAAGTGATTGTTCAGTCAGTCCCTGGTCTTTATTAATACTGGACTCCTGCAACTCGCTCCTGGCAGGTCTGCCTCTGCACGACATCCGACCCTTTCAACTGATCCAGAATCTGTCCAAGTTCTCCCACATCACCCAATTGCTGCGTTCCCTCCACTAGTTTCCTGTAGCTGCCCACATCAGATTTAAAACACTGATGTTCACCTACAAGGACAAAAACTGACCATCCCCACCTACCTGAAGGCACTTATCAAACCCCGCTCTGCACCATTTGCAATTCAAGCCTCTAGCATGGCTCGACTTGACGCACCATCCCTCAAGGTACAAAAGGACTTGCATCACGACTCTTCCCTGTACTGGCTGAACAACCGAGTCACTGTCTGTGTTCAAATGCAGATCGCTTGACTTGTGTGTCCTCTTTTTAACGCTGTACTAATCTCCCCTAACAGGGCTTTTAGCTCAGTGGCATTCTTAGATGGGAGGACTTTCATTCAAAATCTCATTACTGAATTTTAATGGCAAAGATGACACTAAATGGAAACTTCTAGTGTAATGTTGGAAAAAGTTATGAATGTGTGTGTTCAGCTGTTGGGAAAGAAAACTGTCCACGGGTGACCCTTCAGAGAAAGTCTGTCATTTCCGCTAGTTTAGTTCCTAAATCCTATAAAATAAAGACCTGTAATATAACAGACCAGTCTTGCATCCTCAGGTGGGTTAAAACACATTGCTCAATTTCATCGTCTATAATTTCACAGTCTGGCCTGCCTGTGCTCTTTGCCTTCCAGGTTAACGTGTACCTCTCGGCCGCTGTCCATGTAGAGATCGCTGCTCTCATAGCAGGAGACGCACCTGAAATAAATCGTGATGATGGATCTCTGTGACGGGGGTGAAGCGAGAAGTGTTTGGCCTTGTTTTCTGGCCTGAAGGAGTGGAACAAACGGCCGAGTCACTACTTTTTGGCTTTGCTGGAGCTCCCTGACATGCACAAACTGAGCTGTATGACAGATGTCTGGTGGCTGATGCTAGCTGTAAATATTAGTTGACATTTTAAAGCCTCCTCATCTACAAAGCTATGACGGTCACCAAGCAGGCTCTGTCAAAAGATAATGGATTTTTGCTTTGCTGGAAAATGTAATGGGGAAAGTGTTAGTGCTGATCTGGGTCACTAATGAATGCAACCAGTCAAATCGCTGATCTTAGATCAGTCCTCTGAGACGCTGGATGAATACAGGTCTCATGATGACTTCTGCATCAGAAAGAATAATTTGAAGCAACAATTTGTGAGTGAACTCAATGTGTAGATCCAAGGCAAGGAGAATTACTGTATATCCAACATGAAATCAGTTTGCCTGAACAGAAATTTAGGCTGTACACATTAATTGGACATTCTTTTACATACAGTTCTTCAGTTCCTGTCACCTAGGTCTGCAACCAATCAAGGAATCCACAACATAATGATGTAAGTCCAAATATTACTACTTTATAGTCTTCATACATCATCATCTACAACCAATACAACTAGAAACTACAAATAAGCTTACAGATATTGGAAGAGGAAAGAGTTCCTCAGAGGTTCTTTGAAGAGTTAACAGCTCTGTTTTTCTGTTTGTCGTAGTACACATAGAACCTTTAAATGTTCTCTCAGAGAAACAAAAAGCTTAAGAACCCTTATGTTTGAATATTAATAGTGGCTTTCAGTGCAGAAAAGCAGATGGCACATGGTGTTCAGCACAGAGGTTACCTCAATGCAGTTATAAACAGGAGGAATGAAAAAAGTACCTTCATGGTACTGGAGTGCCAATCAATGAGAGAACTAGGAGAAACCACTAGTCTCATGAAATAAAACTTAATTAACTGTTTTCCCTTTTTGTAGCTGCAGGCATATTGGAGTATTGTATCATTAGTCCATAGACACAGGCTGATAATTACTGCATCTCAATTAAAAAAAAAAAAAAGCTCTGTGCTATATTGATTGTGACTGATGAGCTTGAAGGCTAATTGGGAGCAGAAAATTCCACTGCATCAGTCTCAAAGTTCCTGCTGTTCGAGCTCTGATGTTTGGTGAGTTTGGATTCCCACAGCCATCAAATGATAGCCTTGTGTTTTCAACACAGATTTAATTTCAAAGCAACAATGTCTCATTCAAGACATTTTAAACATGCCATGCTTCAGTGAATAACAGTACGTCCAAACCTGATCAATTATTAAAGATGAATTTTTTCACTCACATTCAGTGTCCCAATACATCAGCATAGGAAATAAGTTTGGAATAAAACACTTGTGGGCTTGCTGTTATAGGAAAATAATCAACACTGGGTTGGTGTGACGTTATTACCCTACAGTCAGTTAGTTTATACACCACATCAATTTGGCGATAAGTGAACTTTTTAACTATTTACAGGTCGTGTTGTGGAATGTCTAACATGTCACTAGACTTTTGCACTGAAATTAAGCCACTAATTTGGGGGAAAAATGAATGTATATCTTTTTTTACTCTTTACTTCAGTTGTTCAACCAAGACATGTTTCGTGTCTCAGGTTTGCTGTTTTAAGTTTGTACTGGCACTCTATAGCTAATGACGCTAACAAATAAGGCTACAGGATGGCTACTTATGTTGTTTTTAGCTCTTTTATGTGGGTTTCTGTCTTTCTTTCTGTCTTTCTCTGGCATTTAAACAACATCCCAATTCCCACAATATTGCATTGTATGGTTATCATACCATGAATTTTTCTTACCATATCATAGTTTCTACTCATATTTGGTGCCTAAGCATCCCAAGTTCAACGGGGCTCAGGTTAGCTGTGTTAGGTTTGTACTGCCACTCTATAGCTAATAATGCTAACAAATAAGGCTTCAGGATGGCTGCTTATGTTCTTGCTTGCTTGCAATGTCATACGGTATCAGAAACCTTTTTTTTAATTATTATTACTAAACAATCATATGCAGTGTGAGGTGAGTGTGTGAAGATTTTACCCATGCAGTTTGCATTATGCTAAACAGGCAGCTATAATCGTCCTTACCTGTTAACTACGTTAGCGAAACGGAAGCTAACTTTCGAGTGTTGTCATGACCCAGAGGCTCAGAGGAAGTGACAAAGGAGGGTAGGCCATGCACAAATTAAAAATGAAAAAGTTACATTTATTAAACAATAAAGAAATAACACATAAATAAACACTTAAAGTGACCACCAGTAGTTCAGTGGTGTAAATAAAATGAGAATGAATAGAACATCATTAAGAAACCAAAACTGATAACTTGTAAAGAAGAGACGCCAAGGTGGAGAGAAACGGAGAGAAAAGCCAAGGCAAAACCAAGGCAACAGGGCAAACAGCAACGCCAACAGCAGACTCCAGCCCAGCGACACTGCCTGTTCATTTCACACCAATGCTCTCGCCAGGCAACAATCTCATTACGCCTTATACATCCAAGAAGTAACTCCTACAATTGTAGATGTCCAGCATCAGCAAAAGCAGCCCTCCCACTCTGACTTCTGACCTGTAAGGATCTCAAAGGCAGAAACAGAATGGGGGCCATTACAGTGCAAGCACGACTTTCCTAATCGACTACATTTGGGTCAAGGGGAAAATATGTATATTTTATTATTCCTTTAAGCTATTTTAGCATTTGTATAGAAAAAATCTTTTTTTTAAATGATTTCTACTATGTTCTACCTTGTTAAGACTTTAATCCACATGTACTGTCACTACCTGTCACCAGGCCCAGTCCAACTCTTTACATTTTAAATTACACTATATACTGCATATTAAATTCCCCTTTTTTAATGAAATTTAGTGAAGTATATAAAGTTCCATGTTAGACAAATTACTTAATATTAATTAATATTTTTAAATGGGTATATTAAAAAAAAAAATGTTGAGGTTCATTTCCATACCAGCTTTCAGTGCACTTGGCTCTGTGTTCAGCAGAGGGCGTGCTGTGCTCACTCTCTGTACCCGCTCAGTTGGATCTGTTCAATGAGGCCCTTTAATGCACCTGTACCAAACCAAATGGAACAAACGAACTGAGGCATTAACCATTAAGAATACAGATTGCTCTATTAGTGCAACACTGGCTTTCAGCTCTGGTGGTGACTATAAATAAGGCTCTTTACTCTGTTCGGGGCAATTTGTGGCTCTCTCTCAGTGCTCTCGCATAATGACGCAGCACTGCTTAATTCACCATGTGCAAATGGTGGGCCACAGACGTGACTTTTTGTTCCAGAGGACAAGCTGAGTGCTTCAGAGAGGCTTTTTTTTCCCCTCAATGACCTCCATAAGAAAAGGTCTGACTTGTACCAGCAATTTACACATCAGACCCATAAAGGCCCTGGAGCAAGCTAAGCACGCTAATGGCCACCGGTAAACTAGAAAACATGTCTGTAAAAAGATTGGCCATGTATCTGTCATTTTAGGCCTGAGTCTTTCAAGCTCACCCTCTTCAGAATTTATGGCTTAGATGTGGTTCTAGAGTTGTTCCTACAACTCTGCAACCACATCTAAGCTTTAAATGGGACATAAGCCCATGTTCTTAACTGCACTCATTACCCATGGTGCTGTGTTCTTGCAGAAATAGCTTTTAAATCAGAATGAAAATAACCTCATTTAACTAATGAAGTCTGGCCTGGTTCGATGACCGCAACCTTTTGGAGCCTGCACAAAAGTGGCTCTTTTGCGTGGGCGGTGGAGGACAAACTGGAAAAATCTGCTATTCTATGCAGCAAAGAGAGCAGTCTGTAAGAGCAGAGACCCCCCACCTGCAGGACAGAAGGATGAAGATCATGGCCAAGCGCAGTCGTTACGGCTGCTAGGAAAACATTGGTGTCCGGTGGAAACATGGCACTGTGATGATTTGGGATTAAAGCAAAGTTTAAATGCAATGGCAAGCCAAAGAAAACTCGCAGGTTCTTTTCAATTTTTAGGCAATCCAGCCTCCGTGTGCAAGAAAGCAGAAAACAGGTCTACTGAGTGAAAAGAAGCAGGGAAAGCTGAAAGTGTCTCTTCTTTGCTTCTGGATCTAGGCCAAATGACCAAATGGCATAGGAACTGGAATACTGACCACTCTACTAGGCATTAAAGTAGACTAAATAAGTCATAATGTGAGTGGCTATTCTCTTTGATTCCATAAGTAAGGTCATAATGATTCTAAATGAATTGTCAATGAATGGCAGTTGTAACAATCTTCTATATAATCGTTCTTAGGTTTAAAAAAAATAATAATTCCCGGCCACATTGCCGTTGGTTTGGCTGGAAAGTTGTGTGTTTGAATCCCTTGACTGCCAGCCATCCACCGAGCAAAAGCTTTTTCAACTCCTCTGGAATAAACTTGTAAGTATTATGCCTCAGTTGTAAGTCACTTTGGATAAAAAAAATATCTGCCAAATAATTAAATCTAAACTACTGAGCCGCTGATGCAAAATTCAAAAATCAAAAATAAATATTTGTACAGTTTAACTACTTATTCACTCAGGAAAACAGTGAACAGCTCTAGCAGTATCTTTCTTTATATCTGAGGAAATTACAAAATACAGGTACAAAATAATCAGACTTCTTTCTAAATACATGATATGCAACTCTGTGGCTGCTTTAGAACATGCCAATGAACCTACCAAAGAAAAAGGATGTGATCTAAAATTCACACTTTGTGCTGGATTTTTAACATGGAGTCACTTGAATGGTAAACATGAGTGGTGCTTATGGTGCTACATACATGTGCTGATGTAATTACAAATACACAAATATAATTACAAATGCATGTACTCTGAATAATCGGAACATTTATAATCCATGCGTCTTTATCAGATTGCTTAAAATATCAGTGTGTGTTAACAGACACTTACGGCAAAGGCGTGTTTACACTTAGTACACTTAAATTCCCAGACTCAACCTCAACTGATCCCAATTCTTAAATAAACAGTTGAACAGAGGAGGATGGGAGTCAGTTTGCTGAATCTTTTTTTTTTTTTTTCTCCATCGTAGTGCATTTTTTCCCCACTGTGTCCCTTGGCTTGCTTGTGTCTATAAGGCTGCATCTGTCTGAGACAAACTTGGGCGGGAGGGAATAATAAAAAAGAAACCTGTGAAACTAAAATTTTTCTTTTCTTTTCTTTTCTTATTAATCTGTTAGACAATCTGCAACTAAATTGCATGCGGCATTAGTCTGACCTTGACAAAAGGCCACAGATGCCTGCCTCTCTCTCTCTCTCTCTCTCTCTCTCTCTCTCTCTCTGCTTGCTTACCTTCTGTCCCATTTAGACACAGAGCCTACGCACACATGCGCACGCGCACACATGCGCACACGCGCACAGAAAGAGAGAGAGATGCAATCAGCAATTCAATTGTAGCTATTGTAGAGACTCACTGATGAGTTTTGCCAAGCAGATAATGGTGTAGGTTTACATTATTTACCTGTTCCTCTCCTACGCTCTACTGACTCTCCTCTCATTTGGCATTGTGCTCTTTTAGAGGTTACAGGTTGAAGGCTGACAATATCAGCATGCTCCACCAGCCATACTCAGTTGGACAGATATTTTACTCAAAGGGTTTATGTTTTGCCAAAATATTTTCCTTTCTCTTGCACACCTGTATCTCTGTTACAGTTCAATAACACGACCTCCAGCCCATGTACTGCTGTCTTAGACTTAAATACTTCACCTAATTCACATTTTGGTCATTTCTACTCCTATTTAACTCTCAAGCTCTTGTGTAATGAGAGTTAATCTTAATGAGACTTCATATATGTGATTAACTGTAATTGCAGTCCTCCCTCAGTCTTGAGGGAAACGCTCAGATGCTTATGTTGGTTACTTATCAGCAATTACTAAATTTAATCCTCCTCTGTTTCCCTCAGCTGTTATTTGTGTTAGACACAGCATAAAACAAATTGCCTGTGAGAGGAAAACCCAAAGTGGGTGACCATGATGTGTTAAAGGGGCAGTTTGTAATTTTCCCAGCAATTTTTAAACTGCAATAAGACAGCAATTTTCCAATTTGCTTTACTTTTACTCAGTTCTAGTTATATTTAATGTTAGCTCAAGTTATCACTTATGTTATAATGTTGAAGTGGACGTTCCCTCATCAGCCTCTTTATTTTCTCTCTTAGAGGTAATAAGACATAAATACAGATTGTCATGTTACAGAAAGTATTAAAGACTTTACCATGCTGGAAAATGTCAACTTACAGCTTTGCCTCTGACTGTTATGAAGCAGTGACACTGGAGACTCCTTCTCCTTCGAAAAAATGCTAAATAAATGACTCTTCCAAGAAAGCTGCAGTATATCAATGATTACACACAGTTTTGTTTTATTTTTTTTAAAGGAAAATATGTTTGTGTTGTGTCCACCATAGTCTTGGTGTTAGTTGTTATTATATAAATGATAATGTATTAGAATAAATGCATTAATATAAACTTTGCAGCCATAACTATTGTCAGAGCTGCTGTTCTAGAAAATTAATCAACACCTTCTCTCATCAGTAAAAAATAAACATTCAACAGCAGTATAAACACTTTTTTAAGCATTAATGATGATTCCACTTAATATTACAGCTTTTAAATTAATCATTCATATTACTCCACATGCTGCTCTGCCAAAAATAAATAAATAAATAAATAAATAATTTTGACCTGTGGGGTTTGTTCAGATTACTTCTCATCAATAGACACTGGACAGAACAAATGGTGCAGCATCTGGCTTAACCTCTATTGACTTTATTGCCTGAGCTAAGTATTACTATGAGGATTGATCACCCAAATCTCGTTAACACAAATCCATGAATTCTTATGTCATTCATATCTATTCATTAATTTCTATTTTTGTTTTAAAGGTTAATAAGGTTCTCCGGTGGCCATTGATGCAGTAACTGTAAGAAGCCACTAGGCAGCACTGCTTTCACATTTACCTTAAATGTTTAATGTTTTCTAGTTTTGGTCGAGCCAGTGTGTTAACTTTCTACTGCGTTCTAATTTTGTCATTCCACTTCCACTATTTGCCAAAATCTCATTTTCCATTGTGGTATTTGCTGACCACAGTTTCACAAGACACCATTACTATTCTAGTTAAATTGTTTACCTTCTATTACTACAACTATTTCCTTATATATTATTTTATTCTTCTATTTTTGTAGATGCTCAAGGAAACGAACAGACAGAAAGTGACAATAAGTCCATTTAACAGAAGTAGAAAATAAGAAGTGTAGTGGGAATAAGAAAGCTGTGTCTCAGTGTTGACCTACACATCCGTGTGTGTGTGTATAAGTGCCAAAACTTGGTTCTCTTGTGTCACACGTTTCTGCAGGCTGCTTGCCTGTCAACTGGCAACAAAGAACGTATTGAGGAAGATCAGCCTGGTGAAGCTTTGATGCCTACTCTACAAGCATTTGCACAGAGAAACCGGAGCAGTGCTAAAGAAAACAGGTGCAACTAATTACAATAGTCCACAGTCCTGGCTCTAAGCTCTTTCTCTCTCCCCCATCCCTCTTTCCCACTTCCATTTTTCCCTTTCAGAGGATTCGTTTAGCATCGAGCCAGTTTCCTTGAGGCTCAGACGGAAGATCTGGTCTCTCCAACCTCGAAGTTAAAAACAGACCTGTGGAGTTGCATTAACAGTTGCTGGATGTAATTTGATGTATGAATCTGTCGAGTTAACACTGTTCCAAAAGCCAAATATAATACATGCAGTATATGTGTCGGACCAGCGTGCGCCATGGATCAAGGCCTGTGACAGCTAAAAAGGCCAAACATGCAGAGGAATTCTTGCAAATTGTGCAGTTGCTATGTTGATTTAGTGCTCTCTGAAGAGTCTGCGGTTTTTGTTCTATCTTTTACAGATTTATCTTTTCCGAGAGACTTTTCAACCCTTAGATTGCTTCAGAAAGAGGGGAAAAATAGGTTAATGTGTAGCTTTGCGACTTCTGTGCTGGTGTAGGATTCCAGTATGGAGCAGATGCATTACAGGCAACAAATAACACACACAGGCAAACGGCCTGCTTTTGTCAAATGCATATTATGATTCGTAACGAATTACATCTCTATAAGCTTTTGTGTGCTCTGGTTCCCTGCAGCTGCCGAAAATAGAGGGGTTTTTGAACCTGCCCTTCCCATCACACCCATAAAACATGAAGGTGTGACCGACAATGCCCTCGGGTGTCAGGTTCAGTCCTCTCCCCACCACAGAACTCTATAACTACAATCCTGCTGTGGCGGGTAAGCCAATATCAGGGGTGTTTGCCTAGGGCTCAACGTCTGTGTGTGGCGGAGGGGGCGACTATGAACTGCATGTAGCATTTACTGGAATCCAAAAAAGCACTCGGATCAGAAGTGCTCAGAGCTATGAACGGCCGCTTCCATGACAGGTGTCTCTAATCAGAGTTCCATTTCTTTCTAGAAGAGAGCTGCGTGCTCAAAAAGACTTCACAGTCTTTTGGAAAAAAGAACACATTGTGAAATCCAATCTCTCAGTTGGATCCCTTTTTATACCCAAACAGAGACGTTAAGGGAGTGTAAGGATGCTTAAAACCCAAGCACTGACTGGGACTTGTCCAGCAGTGTCCTGATATCAGTGAGACTTTTCGTGCTCCTAAGAAGCAGCGCATATAAATTTTGGGGGATTATTTATGTCCTTGCATCCCCCTGTGCTGCCTGACAGCAGGAATTTGATGTCGAGGTGAACAGCCAAGTGTGTATAGATAAATCATGTGAAAATTTAAGCTTCTCACAAACAATATAATGCATTGTGTCTGGAAGTGCTCAGATCTGGCAACATTATCCCTAGCTCAAAATCAGTTACAGATTTTTGAGCTAAGAGCTGACCCTACTGTTCAGCAGGGCAGGGATTTCCATTTTGGTGAAATGTTGCATTTGTGATGGTGGAACGAGTGAAAAATATGCCTGAGTGGTATTGCAAAAGCCAAAAACATTTTACATGGACAATGTATTTATGTTATTGTTGGACATTTGGCTCTCGGGCATCTGCAGATCACTCAGCAATTATGAGTCTCCAAACAACGTTCTCCCTCACAGATTCCCTCAGAACATTCAAGAAATAAGAGGGTCTGTTTCTGTCTACATGTTTACAAAGTTTTTTACAAAATTCTTAGTGTGCTGTTTCCATTTGAGCTGATTAATGCTCATATGCCTCACATCTGAAATACAGTACCAGGCAGACATTTGGACACACCTACTCATTCTCATAGGTTTTTCTGTATTTTGACTATTTTCTACATTGTAGAACAATACTGAAGA
>JAOTRR010017091.1:0-17115 GCA_028570945.1 Gogo arcuatus
TCTCCAGCCATCATACAGAAGAAGGAGAAAGTGCTGTTCATTCACTCACTCCCCTCACATTTTTCCTGCAGGTCCCAGGAATTGAACCAGTGACCCTTCAGGCCCAAGGCTGCTTCTCTAGCTTCTCTAGCCTTCAGGCCATGGCTGCCCCCATGGGCATAATAAAGCATAATAAGAAAAGTTAGAAACACAATGGGTGCCTACGCAGCTTCACTGCTTGGCCCCAAATACAGTTGCAAGCAGTGACGAGGGAGCTAAGCAGGCCAGCAGGGCATAGTTGCCAGAGAAACTTCATTTTCTTTTGTCAAGGGCATGGCTCCATGCACTAACAGCAAGTTTCATGTCAACTGTCCAAAGATTGGCCAAGATATGAGCTCACTTCCTGTTTGGCGACTTTGCCATCAAATATAATCTCAGAACAGGAAATGGCAACATGCTCTTACCATACAGTTCTATGGGCTGCCATAGACACACTATCCAGAAGAAGAAGAAGAAGCTAGAAACACAATGGGTACCTATGCACCTTCGCTACTTGGCCCCAAATAAGAAAAGACAAACACAATGGGTGCCTATGCAGCTTTCCTGCTTGGCCCCAAATAATAAGAAAAGACAGAAACACAATGGGTGCCTACACAGCTTCTCTGCTTGGCCCCATTAAGAAAAGGTAAGAACACAATTTATTCCTATGCAGCTTCTCTGCTTGGCCCCCAATAAGAAAAGGTAGAAACACAATGGGTGCCTATGCAGCTGAAAATATAACTGCAAGCAGCCATGAGGGGGCCAAGCAGGAAGCAGGGCAGAGTCGCCATGGCAACTTGATCTGATCATGTTAAAAGCATGGTTGTAAGCACTAATAAAGTTTTATGTCAATTGACCAAAGATTGGGGGTTACTGAGATATGACCTCACGTTCTGTTTGGTGGATTCTGACACTTGGCTAAGTGGAAGAGACTCACAGCCCGTCCAACCCTATAAGGGAAAATAAGGACATTAAACGAAAAGTTGTTGTTCTGTTTTGTGGATTCGCTGCTGATTCCAATGGACTAACTGACAAATGCTTTTGAAAATGACAAATTCATCCAATAACGTTCGCGAATCTTGGTCCGAAGATCACCTCTGCCAAATTTGATGAATATTGGACAAAAATATTTGTGGTCTGTGAAAATTCTCTTAATTTTTTCATTAAAAAAATGGTGGCCATGTGAATTAAGTTGCATGACAATTTGTCATGTCTTACCTTCGGAATCTCCCAAAGTATCACCTGATACCTGACCCACTTTTTTTTTTTTAAAGGGAAACACTAACACTTAAGAAGCAAAAATTTGTTTTTGCTTATTGCAGTGCCCCCAGTTGCTGAGATATGCCATTACTTCTTGTTTGGTGGCTTCACCACCGATTTCGATGGCTGTCATGGACAAACGGTTTGGAAAATCAAAAATCTATCTGAACTTTTGTGAGGCTTGGTCTGAAGATCTACTGTGGCAAATTTGATGAAAATTAGACAAAATGAGGTAATACTGGATTCCTTGGGTCAATCAGAGTTCATTGCACTTAATGATGTCAATTTCAGCCATGTTTTCTGCCATTTTGGATTTTATAAAGGTGTTTTTTCGCTACTCCATGGACACACTTTTGTCACAAATTTGTTGAAGATTGGACAATGATCTTCAGACTAAGCTACACAAGTTATCACATGGATTTTTGATTTTCAAAAGCATTCGCCCATAACAGGCAATTAAAATAGATGGTGAAGCCACCAATCAGGACGTGAGCCCATATCTCAGCAACACTTATGTATCTGCACCAAACTTGGTGGACTCAATCAAAACCCCACCTAAAGGGAGTCCAAAAAATGTTCCCCATGTTACCACTTTGGGGTGCTATAATAAGGGAAAAACATGTTTGTCATTACTCCTCATATTTTTTGTCTAGAATCATGACAGTTAATTGAAGTTATGCCTTTTTAGATACTGAGGTACCATTAACTGTTCTGCAACATTATTTGACATTGATGCCACCAAACAGGAAATGAGGCTAATTCTCAGTAATGCTTTTCTATATCTACACCAAACTTGGTGAGATGACTCAAGATTCCAGCCTGGTAGAGTCCAGCAACAATTACCCCATTTGACCACCTGGGGCACTATAATAAGGAAAAGCATGTTTTTAGTCATTACTCATGTCTTCAGTCTAAAAACCTGATGAAGTGAGCTCATACGTTGGCCAATCTTTGGTAAACTGACACGAAACTTGCTGTGAGTGCATATAGACATGCCCTTAACAAAATTACATGTAGTTTCCATGGCAAGTATGCCCTATTGTTCTTCTTGGCCCCCTCATCACTGCTTGCAGCTATATTTGGGGGCCAAGCAGAAGCTGCATAAGCATTCATTGTGTTTCTACCTTCTCTTCTTCTTCTTCTCACTAGGGTGTCTATTGCAGCCCATAGAACCATATGGTAAAAAGCAGAGTTCAACACACCCCATGACCTCAATCGTATTGGATTTTCCACCATATTGACTTTTACCAAAAACCCTAAAAAATAGTCCGTTCATCTCAGCAACATCTTAATCTATCAAAACCAAACTTGGTACCTGGACTCAGGACCACATTTTGAAGAAGTACCAAAAATGTGTATGCATTTTGACCACTAGGGGGTGCTTCAATAAGCAAATGTGTTTTGGCTAATAACTGTTAAATGTATTTCCCTTAAAAAAAAATCATTCTTGGGTCTGGTGATAACGTTAGAGGTCCCAAGGTAGAGACATGGAAATTTGTCATGACAACTTAAATTGATGCAGCCGGGATATTGGATTTTACTGAAAGGTTTAAAAAAAAAAAAAAAAAAAAAAAAACCTTTCACAGGCCACAGTTTTTTTTTTCCAATCTTCAACAAATTTAGCACACATGATCTTCGGACCAAGCCTCACAAAAGTTTTCAGATGAATTTTTGAAACGATTCGTCCATCGCCGCCAATCACATTCAGCAGCAAAGCCATCAAACAGTAAGTGAGGGAGGGCATATCTCAGCAATGCTTTGATGTGTTGACACCAAACTTTGTATATGGACTCGAGACCACTTCCTGAGAATATGCACAAAAAACCCTGACATTTGGCCACTAGGGGGCACTAAATATGAAAAAACTCATTTTTCCTAATACCTTTTGATGTGTTGGCCTTATAAATTGGTTATGTCTGGTGTGATCTTAAGATCTTAATATCAAGGAAGGAGCCTCGACAACCTATTACATTTATGTAGCTGCCATATAACCATATACCAAAACATTAAAATGTTTTCAGTGGCCACAAACCTTGTCAAATCTTCACCAAATTTGGTACAGATGATCTTCAGACAAAGCCTCATGAAAGTAGGTAGATTTTTTATTTTTAAAACCATTCAAAAACATGCCCTGCTGGGCTACTTGGCCCCTCATCACTGCTTGCAGCTACATTTTTATTTTAACTGTCTACCACAATATAGACAATTAGACTATAAAACAGTTGCAATATACTATTACTCATATACCAAAATCGTTGAAAATCGAATATATAAGGAGAAAAATACAAATTAAATTGGCTCAAAATGCAGACTTTAAGCTTTAATTTGTAAACTGATTTACATCCAAAACTGCTGGTGATCAGTGTAGAAATTACAGCATTTTTTATATATGGTTGCTTTTGAGGTTTACATCAGTATTCTGCCCTCGCTGCGTAACAACTTGGCAGATAGCTTAAACTTGTCCACACGCTCTTGTATTTGAATGGTTTTATTGCAGCCCACCATCCAGAAGAAGAATGCGCCAGGAACTCAGTAAAATATGACAAACATAAATGACTGCGTATGATTATACAATGAAATAAAAATAAATGTTTAACAGCAGTAGACAATATATTTTGTGAAAATCACAGACCACCATGACAACTTAGTTATGCTACTGGCTAGTTAGCTGTATCTTAAGAGCACAACATGTTTTACTGGACACAAAATACAGTCTAAGTCCACAAATAATGATGAAATACACTCAAACATTGGATTCTACTTACAGATGATACTTGAATAAAGACTGCAGGTAAGATGGAACATAAACTGCAAGATACATAAACATATGGAGTGAGACAGTGGCAATGCTTTTCTGCCAAAGAACATTCACTTCTTCTATTAATTACTGCAAGTACATTACAGGTAAATTGAACTGCGCCACCTAGTGGCAGGGAATACCAATTAACTTAGTCCAAGATGGAATGCTCCCCGCCAGGTATCCATGAGGATGCCACTCAACATTGTGAAACTACAACACTAACACTTCTGTGGGAAGTATAAGGACAGTCTCAGTAGCAGGACGAAGGAAGGTTGTACATGACCCCCCCTTTCCTGTCTTCACCTCAACCTTGCATACTCTCCCATCCGTCCCAAGGAATGTGTTGATGATTATTCCTAAGGGCCAGCTATTCCTATCGACTTGGCTATCCTTTAACATCACCAGATCACCCTTTTGGAGGTTCCATCTGTTGTCTTGCCAGTTCCTGCGATTCTGTAGCATCAGAAGATACTCTCTCCTCCACTGATGGCAGAAAGTGTCAGCAAGAGCTTGAACTTGCCTCCATTGTTGGGCATGCAGATCTCTTTCACTGAACTCACCCTGGGGAGGTAGGAGCGTCCCAGTCTTCTGAGTGAGCAGAGTTGCTGGTGACAGTATGAGAGGGTTATCTGGATCTGTTGACACTGGAATGAGTGGACAAGCATTCACAATTGCTGAGACTTCAGCCATGATAGTAACAAGAACTTCATGTGTGAGTCATATTGGTCTAATTTTCAAGAACATTGAATCAAGCATTCGCCTGGTGATGCCTATAAGTTGTTCCCAACTGCCCCCCATGTGTGAGCTGTGTGGGGGATTGAAGACCCATGTGCAAGTGTTGTTGGACAGGTATTGTTAGACCTTTTTGTCACAGGTCACGGCCTTGATTTTCAACTCTCTAGTCATGCCCACAAAGTTTGTACCACAGTCCGACCTTATTTGCTTAGCTGGTCCCCTAATGGAAAAGAACCGTTGCAAGGCGTTTATAAAAGTTGAAGCATCCATGGACTCGATGACTTCGATGTGTATGGCATGGATGCTCATACAGACTAATATTGCAGCCCAGCGCTTACTTTCAGCCAGACCGCCTGTGCTGCAGTGAGCTGTGATGTCCCATGGTCCAAAGATGTTCACCCCCACATATGTAAAAGGAGGTTCAGTGCTCAGGAGCTCCGAAGGTAAGTCAGCTATCTTCTGTGTTTCCATCTTTCCTCTCAGCTTTCTACAGGTAACACATTGGTGGAGGATACTACTGAAGTGCCGTTTTCCACTGATAATCCATAGTCCTGTGGCTCTTATGGCACCCTCAGTCAAGTGACATCCTTGGTGATCAATCAACACATGGTGGTGATGGATAAGCAGTGTTGTCACGTGGCTTTGAGCTGACAGGATAAGAGGGTTAATCTCATCTTTCTTTAGGTTGGTTCATGAGAATCATCCTCCAACCCTGAGAATTCCACAATCATCCAGGTAAGGACATAGATTGGAGAGAGGACTTTCTTTGGGAATCCGTAAGCCACCTTGAATGCATTTGATCTCCCGTTTGAAGGCATTGTGCTGCACACTGTACAGGATGGCTGTTCTTGCTTGGTTTAAGTTTTTATTTGAGCAGGGTTCAGCACAAATATGCCATCCTTTGCAGTTGGTCCCTTGCTTGAATGAGTGGGCAACATGTACAAGTCTTGCTATTGCACGCACAAGCGATTGCCATACATAGAATCTTTCAAAGCACTCTGGGCTTAACCCTTTGTTATCAACATTCATGGAGAGGCTGACAACTTGGGGGCGGATTTCAGTGTCAGACCCAGGGTCAACAAGATCAAAGAGTTTGTGTGCTGTCTCTGGTTCTGTGGATTTAAACAAAAACCGTGGCCCAGTTAGCTATTCGCTGCATGCCAGACTGCTGGCTGGGATGGGCCTTGTGGCTTGGTCAGTGGGGTTCTTGTCAGTGGGAATGTACCTCCACTGTTCTGGGCTGCTTGACTTTCTCACTCACTGTGCCCGGTTATGTACATATACATAGAATCGTCTATATTCATTGTGAATGTAACCTAGAACCTCTCTACTGTCTGAGTAGAGAGAGTCATAGAGTCAAACTTGATGTTGATCTCACTAGTGATTGTGTCTGCTATCTTGACTGCTAGAACATTGGCACAGAGTTCCAGCCGAGGGATCGTGATGTCAGGGCGAGATGGAAGCTTTGCTTTACCACATATGAAGCCAAAATCTGCCTTCCCACATGAGTCAGTGGTTCTGAGGTAGGCCACAGCTGCGATGGCATTTGTTGATGCATCACAAAATACATGCATCTCTTTCCTGTGAGCATGGATAAGGGAGATGGAGGTGTACTGTCGAGGAATTCTGACTTGTTCAAGATCGGTGAGTGAGTCTTTCCACAGCTTCCAAGCTTTAACTGCTCTCTCTGGGAGTGGTGCATCCCAATCATTTGAGTCTATAGTGATTTCTCTGAGAATAGATCTCCCTTGAATGCTCACAGGCGCAGCAAATCCCAGGGGGTCGAAAAGACTATTTATTGACAACAGAACTCCATGTCTTGTGTAGGGTTTTTCACCCACAGACACCCGGAACATGAATGCATCTTTGTTAATGTCCCAACTCACCCCTAAGCTTCTCTGCACTGGAGTGGAATTGGTATTCACGTCCAGATTTTTCAGGCCTTGTACTAGATCCTCTGCAGGAAATGCATTCATGACCTCAGAGCTATTAGAGGAAATCTTGTGTAAATGTAGATTTGAGAGCACAAGCATGCTCTGTGTGTTGCAGAGAAGGTCTATGGCCTGTTGATGTGTAGGGACAGATGCTAGACCGTCATCCACATAGAAATTTCTCTCGACAAAGTGCCTGGCTTCAGCTCCAAATTCATTTTCGCCCTCAAGGGCAGCTCTCGAGCCCATACATAGCCATTGCAGGAGACGGGCTATTACGGACTACGTGCACCTGCATTCGATACTCAATGACTCCGTCGTCCATGTCGTTGCTGCGATACCAAAGGAACCACAAAAAGTTCCTGTGATCCTCAAGCACTGTGAAACAGTGGAACATATGTTGCACATCAGCTGTCACTGCAACTGAATCTGTTCAGAAGCATAGCAGGACCCCAATCAGGGTATTGTTCATATTTAGGCCAGCTAAAACTACCCTTATCTACCTCAGCTAAAACTACCCTTATCTACCCTTATCTGCCCAGGCTTTTGGGGATGATACACCCCAAAAATCAGCAGATACCAGCATTCCTGTTCTGGTTGCAAGGGTGGAGCAACTTCTGCATGACCATTTTCAAATGTCTTACTCATGAATTCAATGAAGTGCTCATTCATCTCAGAACATTTCTTGAGCATGCGGGTGAGTGAGTTAAGATGATTGGCTGCCTGCTGGCGGTTATTTGGGAGTCTTTGCCGTGGGGCACGGAAGGGAAGAGGTGCAACCCAACTGTTACTGTTATCCTGATGGACCTCTTTCTCCATTAGCTTTAGGAATGCAAGATCCTCCATAGAGGGAGCCGGTTTGTCATCATCCCAAAAGTGTCGAAAGACTAGATCGCCACCTGAATTCGTAGAATCCACCGGTAAGCTCTGTTGCTGTTTGAGGAAGTACGGAGAAAGCCGGCAAGTATTGCTATACTTTTCCTTAACTTGTACATAACTAGTACATGGGATCATGAGACTAGGGTGGCCATCAACAAGAACATTAGTTTTATAGACAGTGGCTGGCGATAGCTTATGTGCACCATGGAGGCAAACCTCTCCAACTATAACCCAACCAAGGGCAAAGCATTGAGCAAAGGGTGCATAAGGTGGACCGCTGCATTGCTCCAGCATTTTGTGGGCTTCGATAACATCTCTTCCCAGCAAAATGAATATTTGAGCTTCTGAATCTAGTGGCGGTATCTTAGTAGCCAGGGACTTTAGATGGGCTTGATGCTCTACCGCATCTGGTGTTGGGATTTCTTTCCTACTGTCTGGGAGCTCATTAGATTCGATGAGAGTGGGAAGGGCCAATCTTGTAGTTTTGTCAAGGGATTCCACTACAAATCCAGTAGCTCGTCGCCCCAATGTCTGTGTAATGCCTGCACATATTTTTAGAGTGTAAGGTGAAGCATTGTTAGGTACATCAAAAATAAGGCTGACCTAGCCAAGGACTTGTTGCTTTGATCATCTAAGATTATGTATGTTCTCATTCTCTTTTCAGGATGCCCTTCTGGATAAATACTGGTGAGGCATATTTTTGCACAGGAATGTCCTGAGAAGCCACTCCCACATACTTCTGTGCATGTGGTGCTTGAGACTGGCATGGTGGATTGTGTATTTTCCTCCCCACCATTCTATATGCACTGCTCAGTCTCCTTCCCACCATACTGCTGTGTGCAGTTCTTCAGGAACCATGGAGCCGGGCCATTGTGAAGCGCTGAGATATGATGATCACTGTAACACTCAGAGCACTGTATTTCAGCGTTGCAATTTTTAGCATGGGGGGTGGTCAATGAACAACAGCGAAAGCATATAAAGTTCTCTTTCAGGAAGTTCTTTCTCTCTCAAGAGATTTTTCACAAAAGCCCCTACATTTACATAATGGATGTGGCTTTCTGTGTAGGGGACAACCTTTGTTTGGGTCCTCAACTGTCTTAGTTGCATCTTTCTCTTTATTTTCAGCACCACTGGCAATATTCATCTTGTGTATCATAATGGAGGGATGACATGTTTTCTTCAGAAACTTCACCGACTCAAGGAACTCTATGAATAATAGGCGGAAAGCTAGGATCGTTTCTCATTTTTACTTCACTGCATGTAAAGCTGGAGAAGTATAAAAATGGTGGGAAGCTGACACTGTGTTCTTGCTTGTATCTGGTTCCCTGCACCATCCATTTTTCCTGCATGCTGAATGGGAGTTTTTCTAAAATCGGGCCAATACTACATGCAGAATCCAAGTACCCTAAGCCAGGTAGGTACCCTTCACTTTTGGCTGACTCCAATTCAAGCAGTAAGTCTGCTAACTCTTGCAGACACTGAGGGTCTTTACTGGAAATTCTTGGGAAAGTTTCAATCCTTTTAAATACAGCCGTTTCCATTGTCTCAACTGATCCATAACAGCCCTCTAATCTTTCCCATACACAACTGAGCTCAACCGAGGGGTATTTAATGTGGACTAATCTTATTCTCTTAGCATGCTCTGCTGAGTCTGGTCCAAGCCATTTAACTAGTAGATCTAGCTGTTCAGCAGGCTTCAGTTCCAGTCCCTCTATAGCATTACAGAATGTAACTTTCCAAGAACGGTAGTGTTCTGATTTATCATCAAACTTTATCAGTCCGGATGTGAGTAGCTCACAATGAGCTAGGAATTTTGCCAGGCCTCCTGTGCTGTAATCAGTTGTATGAGAATCATTGGGTCCTTGTCTAACGCATGGTAACTGTGTGCCTTTCTGTGGGTCAGGAAAGTGTGAGTTCTGTGGTGTGTAGAGTGGCATAGGATGCGTTTGCTCTGTGGTGACATGTCCTTCATTTTTGATGAAACAAGGAAAAGTGGTATCATTTTGCTGTACCACAGAAACATGTTGCGCATGGTGTGGGAATGACTCGTGTGGCTGATAATTGCTATCCTGAAAGGGCAAATTTCAGTGGCTGGTGGTTTATTTTCTTTTGAAGCTGGCTGAGTCTGTACATATGACATCTGCTCTTTGACAATTTTTTTGTTCTTTCTAGTGAGCTGGCGAGATGGCTACGATCATTCCTAGACGTCTTCTGAGATCTACATCAGCAGCTGCTTCAAAGACAACAGCTTCAGCTTCTTTTTCTTGCTGTAGCGCCTCCAAAGTAGCTTCAAGCTGAGCCTTTTTTTTTACTTTAACCTCAATCTCCCTTTGTGCATACATGGCTCTTGCCTTTGCTGCCTCAGCCTTTGAGGGCGCTTCTACAGCTGCTAGGTTTGCTGTCAATCTACATGAACCTTTAAATGATTTGCTAGTTGAATGTGAAGCAGTGGATCTCACCTCCATATCCCCTTTTTCAATAGAAGACATTTTACTTTGCTGCTTGAGATGAAGTGCAGACTGAATCTCTCATCTAAACAGGCTGCAGTCGTAGAAGATGCATCTTTTACTATTCTGCCTTTGCTACGTAACAACTTGGCAGATAGCTTAAACTTGTCCACGCGCTCTTGTATTTGAATGGTTTTATTGCAGCCCACCATCCAGAAGAAGAATGCGCCAGGAACTCAGTAAAATATGACAAACATAAATGACTGCGTATGATTATACAATGAAATAAAAATAAATGTTTAACAGCAGTAGACAATATATTTTGTGAAAATCACAGACCACCATGACAACTTAGTTATGCTACTGGCTAGTTAGCTGTATCTTAAGAGCACAACATGTTTTACTGAACACAACATACAGTCTAAGTCCACAAATAATGATGAAATACACTCACAAACATTGGATTCTACTTACAGATGATACTTGAATAAAGACTGCAGATAAGATGGAACATAAACTGTGAGATTCATAAACAGATGGAGTGAGACAGTGACAATGCTTTTCTGCCAGAGAACATTCACTTCTTCTATTAACAATTACTGCAACTACATTAAAGGTAAATTGAACTGCCCCACCCAGTGCCAGGGAGCCCCAATATTCTTAGTTCAGGGTAGAATAACTGCTCCACCTAGTGGCAGGGAATACCAATGAACTTAGTCCAAGACAGAACAGTATGATTGTAGAAGTAAGTGGTAACTACTGGGCAATTTACAAACATTTTACAAATATGAAAACTATAACTACATTTTCAAATTCATTGTACTTCTAAACCTTATTATAGGCTACTTAAAATTACTTAAGGGTATGACAGTAGAAGTAAGTGGATCTATAGTTTGTTTATTGTAAATAAAGAGAACAAAAACAAATAAAAACTTGGTGTAATTGGATGATGTAAATTAATGGAATCATTAATAAATTAATGCATAAATTTGAGCATTTATGTAAGCATATTTTTGTTTGACATTTGCTGCTTGTTCTGTTCTAAAGGAAGGGCTTTTCTTTTGAAAAGGGTCTTTCTCATGTGAATATTCCACTGTTTAATCAGAGGCACTATTGTTTCACTGAAGAGCGTGTGCATGGAGTTTATGGTCCAAACGAGAGTTTTTCACTTATTAGTTTAGCTCCCTTCCGAAAAGGCACAATGTGTGTATTCTTGAGACTGTAATGTGTGAAGTTATTTGTTATGAAGTTCGTTTTGTGCCAGGTTATTAGCTGGTTTTACCGAGATAAAGGCTACGTTCACATTACAAGCCTCATTGTCCAATTCCGATTTTTGCTCAGATTGGATATCTTGAAGGTTCACATTCATAATTACAAGTAACCTGTATCTAATTGTAATGTGAACGCATCTGTATTCCAAAACTGCATGCATGCGCACATTGATACATTTTTGCAGGAGTCATCTGCGTCACCAACACCAAAAACAACATTATATTTATGACACAACTCATAGTATGAAAACTGACTAAATGGACTTTCTAGTAGCTAATGCATGCATCGCATTTTGCTCTGGAGGACAGCAAACAGTTCATCAGCTGTTCATGATCGGGTTGAGAAGGCGGCTAGCTTTTGCTGTTTTTGCAGCTATTGTAGCTCTCCTCCATTGTTATTTTACCATGCTGCTGGTGCTGGCTGATGACGTGTATAGACAAAAAGCAGCATGAATTCCAATCTGACTGTTCTCATTTTTGATGTTGCCTGGCCACGAATCGGATATGTATCCCATTTAGGACCACATATGAAAGTAATTCAAATCTGATTTGAAAAGATCAGATTTCTGTGTCCACACATCCTTGAAAACATCAGATCCATGTCACATTAAGGCAAGAAATCATATTTGAGTTTCTTCAGCCTGGTAGTGCAAACATAGCCATAATGGTTTATGAATAAGCTAATGAAATGTAATTTAAGAGACGAAAAGCTGATTTTTTTTCTTTTTTGTACAATTGATTCCAGCCCTTATGTTGTTTGTTTGTTAATAAATCTTAAAATCATCAGTCAAGTCTCAAGCCATCATTCGGAGGGGGTATGCTACATATATAGTTGGTGTGTAGCGTTTATATATTGGTTTACATGGTTCATTTTGTTTTAGGGTTTTATAACTTTGTTACATCTTTAACTGTGTCTTTTTAAATAAAAATGTTCCAATGTTTTTCTTTAATATGTATCAAAAAGGTTTTAATTTTGAATAGCTGAATATAATATTTCATTACAGTGTAGGTTGAAGACACATTGGATTTTAACTAAATTATTTTTTAGTACTGATAATTCAAAATCATACAATACTTGTATTCAGTTGTACTCAGTGTATGTTAGCATATGCTTCCTTATTTTAAACAGGAAAGTTGATGGTACTAAGCTGTACTTTAATTTACAGCCCGCGCTGCCTACATTACTCTATACAGCAGAGAAAGTTACAGGAAATTAGAGGACACTAAGGTATAGTTGTACTATACTTAGCAGTTATTTCCAGGAAAGTAGAAGGTAACTACTAAGATACACTTCAATTTACAACTGGCACAGTCTGTTTCACTGTACTTACCAGTTACTGTAAAGTAGTTACTGTAAAGGGGTACTAAGTATCGACTGTAGAAAACATGGACGGCATGCTCCCATTCATTCCCATCCTATAGAAATGAAGCCAAAATACCTCCGCCATTTTGTCAAATTTGCAACCAGTGTCTGTGCAGTAGAGACTTTCGCCTTCTCAAGTTTGTGCAGTAAAAACAAGAGGCAAAGTGAGGTATACACCAATCCTTTGGTAGACCTGCCCCCCTCCAGCGCACTGTACAATGTGTTCATGGTGAAAAGCAATGTTACCACTATCCAGAGAGCTTAAATAGCTTCAGCTGGAGATTTTTCACTAATACAGTAATAATGTGTTTAATAAGCACATTTATCACTTTGGCATGATCTGGACATTTGCTGACAGATTAGCCATGGTTTCAGGAAGAGCGGCTGGTTTGGACCACAGTCTGCAGTGCACGGTGAGTTAAAAGCTTATTATTTGGAACACCTACTTATAAAATCCATCCTAATGTTATTGTTAGTGTATGCATTCACTGACAAACAAATGGCTTTTGCGCAAATTTTGATAGCTGGTTGGCTGGATGTCGTTAATACTGAAATAATATTGCTATCATGGTGGCTATATGCACTAGTATGATTAAACTAGCCTTTTCCTATTAAACCTCTCAATGTTTCAAACATTTTTAATAGATGGCTAATAGTTTATATTAGTGAATGTATCCAGAAACATTCAAATAAGTAGGTATATGATGGCTGGCTACAGCTGATCTCTTCTGGGAAAGCTGTCAATCACATCATTTCCAAGCATATCCATGCCTTCTAACTTTATAGTAGAATAATGTTTTACTCTATTAAATTAATTCTGGGGGGAAATAAAAAATGTGCAGATATCAGCATAGGGAAAACTAACTGTTTGACAGTTTAGACACTGTAGATGAAAAGACAGTTTAGTGACATGGAAAATAGGCTGTTTTGTCATTGAAACTCATGGGGATGGGCATGGCTAAAAACTGTAAAACCAGTCAGCAGGGGCACTAGACTTGTGGTGGTATAGCAGTTTCGTGGCTCGGGGAAATGAGGAAATCGGAGACAGCTTGTGACAACTCAAGGTGCGTTTTATTCTAAGTTTACTATCACTTTTCAGCAACTTAATTTTACTTTATGCACTCTAGGCACGCACACACAAGGTGCTGGGTTGCTCAGCTCTCTCTCTCTCTGTGGTTACTGGCTTCTCTCCCTACAAGAACACAAGAAACACATAAATAAGTTGCCAGCAATTTGACAAAGGTGAGACTCATCACGTGTTACTTGCTGGTTCTACCTGCCTCCTCTCCATCCACAACTGATGCTCGAGCATGCCCCCGCTGCCACATACCCACACCGCCCAACTCAGGCTGGGAGGTTGTCCAGCCTGCAGCTGACATACCCACCCCCCCACCCCCCAGCGGGAGAGGTAATATGTCACCATCATCTGTGCCCCAGGCCTGTGGACCACCTTGAACTTGAATGGCTGAAGCACCAGATATCAACCAGGGATCATTGCATTGGCATTTTTCATGTGGTGGACCATTGCAGTGGGGTCATTTTACCTCCATGTGGGACAAAACAGCCCCCAGCCCTCAATGTGTCAGTCTGCGGAACAAAAGGGAGAGAAAAGTCAGGTGAATGCATGGCTCCATCCAATGGTCTGGATCTGGTGCCCCGTTTTTAGTGAGGTCAGTCAGCAGGCTGATGATGTCTGAAAAATTAGGTACAAACCTTCTGTAAAAGCCAAGCAGCCCCAGGAACTACCTTACCCCCTTTTTGGTCTTGGGTCTCAGACATTGCTGCAATCTTATCTATATGGGGACATATCTGCCCATGACCCAAGTGGAAGCCCTCCATACTTCCACCATCCCAACTGCACACTTTCTTGGGTTTGCAGTGAGTCCCGCTCATCTCAAGGATCTCAGGACAGCCCTCAGATGTTGTAAATGCTGCTGCCAATCATTATTATAAATGATGTCATCTACAACCCCAATTCCAAAAATTTGGGACGCTGAGTAAAACATAAATAAAAACTGAATATGATGATTTGCAAAGCATGGAAACCCTATATTTCATTGAAAATAGTACAAAGACAATATATCAAATGTTCATTTTAAATTTGAAATTCTTAAATTGTTGCAGTATTTGCCCACGCAGTCTTTCACAGAGTGATGAACCTCTCCCCATCTTTACTTCTGAGAGACTCAGCCTCTCTAGGATGCTCTTTTTATACCCAACCATGTTACTGACCTGTTGCCAATTAACTTAATTTTTTTTTTTTTTTTAATATTACACAACTTTTCCAGTCTTTTGTTGCCCCTGTCCCAACTTTTATGAAATGTGTTGCTGGCACTAAATTCTAAATGAGTATATATTTTTCAAAAAACAATAAGATTCTCAGCTTCAACATTTGATTTGTTGTCTTTGTACCATTTTTAATGAAATATAGGTTTTCCATGATTTGCAAATCATCATATTCTGGTTTTTTTTTGTTTTGTTTTTTTTTGTTTTGTTTTTTTTTACATTTTACACAGTGTCCCAACTTTTTGGGAATTGGGGTTGTAAATAGGCAGCAGCATACGCTCTGTGTGGGTGGAGGATTCTGTCCATGAAATGTCACTGGGGCTCCAAACAACCCAAACAGAAGGGTGACAAACTGGTGTAACCCAAACAGAGTGGTAAAGGCCGTTTTTTGTTGGGGGGGTGGATACTGGAGATAAGAGAATCTGCCAATATCCGTTAGTCAAATCCAGTGTTGAATAAAAGCAAGCCACACCTAACCAATTGAGCAGCTCATCACTATGAGGCATTGGATATGCATCAAATTTAGACACCATGTTGACCTTTCTAAAGTCCACACAGAACTGGACCAACCCATCAGTTTTGGGAACCAAAACCACTGGGCTGCTCCAATAATTGTGTGACTATTTGATTACCCCCATGTCGAGCATAGCCTTGAGTTCATCCCGAACTACATATTTTGTGTGTTCAGGTTAGCGGTATGGGTGGCTGCGTACAACCACACCTGGAGGCGTCTCGATGTAGTGCGCTATGAGATTAGTGTGACTGGAAAGAGGCAAGAACACATCAGTAAATTCCTCCTGCAACCTGGCAACCCGTGCTCTCAGGGACAGCGAGAGGTGGTCTCCACAGGGGACCAGGGTGAATTAGACTGCACTTTTTGGTCCCAGCTCCTCCCTCTCGGGAACCTCCGTCACCACAGCCACAGGAACCTCCTTTCTCCACAGTCTTAGGAGATTGAGGTGGTATATTTGAAGTACATTGTCTCTATCCATGGCCTGAAGGCTAGAGAAGCAGCCTTAGGCTCGAAGGGTTGCTGGTTCGATTCCTGGGACAGGCAGGAAAAATATGAGTGAATGAACAGCACTTTCTCCTCCCTCTGTATAACAGCTAAAGTGCCCTTGAGCAAGGCACCTATCCCACAACTGCTCCTTGGGTGCTGTAGCATAGCTGAGGTCTGATTGCACCCCAAGGCCTGATGTGTACACCCTAGAATACTCACTGCCACTCTGTATGTTCCTGTTTGATCAGGGGAAGCCTGAGGCACATCTGACATGTGGATCAGAATCCCTGCATCTTGAAGGACACTGATCCTGGAAATGCCCAGCTTTCCTGCCATGCCTGCAGACCTGCTGGGCTTTGTCCTGCTCTTGGTGAGCACAGACAATTCCACCTGTGGAGGGAGTTAGTAGCTTTTCAGCAACTTAATTTTACTTTACACACTCTAGGATCACACACGCGTGCACACACATGGTGCAGGGTTACTCAGCTCTCTCTCTCTCTCTCTCTGGTTACTGGCTTCTCTCCTTGCAAGAACACAAACACATAAATAAATTGCCAGTAATCTGACACAGGTGAGACTCATCATGTGTTAACTACTGCTTCTACCTCCCTCCACAGCTGATGCTTGACCATGCCCCCACACCCACAGGTGGTGCCACAGGTGGCATCACTTTTTAGAGATAATGCACTGTCCGTTTATTATACAGTTAATGGTACTAAGCAACACTTAACTATACTTAGCAGATAGTTATAATGTAGATATATTAGACGGTACTAAGCTACACTCCAATTTACAGCCAAGACAGCCTATGTTACACTGTTCTTTAGCGAAATTTACAGAAAAGTACAGGGTACTAAGCTATACTTAGCCAATATTTAAAGAAAAATAGAGGGTACTAAGCTATACTTATCAGATAGTTACAAGAAAGTAGAAGATACTGAGCTACACTTCCATTTACAGCCTGCACAGCCTATATTACAGTGTACTTAAGGGAAAGTTACAGGAAACTACAGGGTACTAAGCTACAGTACCAGTCAAAAGTTTGGACACACCTACTCGTTCATAGGTTTTTTTGTATTTTGACTATTTTCTACATTGTAGAACAATACTGAAGACATCAAAACT
>JAOTRR010020745.1:0-16949 GCA_028570945.1 Gogo arcuatus
GTCAGCAGTCTTCCCCATGATTGTGGTTGTGTGTACTGAACTAGACCAAGAGATATACGATATTTATACTGTTTTACTCAAACTTGAAATGAAATATTCTAATATTTTGAGATACTGAATTTCTGATTTTCATGAGCTATAAGCCATAATCATCAAAATTGAAACAAAAAAAGGCTTGAAATATTTAATTTTACATGTAAAGAATGTAGAATATATGAAAGTTTACCTTTTTGAAATTTTAAATTACGAAAAAACCCGAACTTTTTCATGATATTCTAATATTTTGAGATGCACTAGTATATTCAGAGCTCTTGTGACACATGGAACAGAAACCCTCATGTTGGCAATATCTTGCACTGCTTCTGCAGCTGCTGATGACCGGTGTGCCTTGTTCCAGATGGAAACACACTTTTCCATTGTGCTTCGGTACACTTTCCAGGATGGCCCTTTAAATGCTGCTTTATCCACCTCTTTGGTGGCAATCAGGTTGAGCATGTGTGCTGCACACCTTTGATGAGGGGGGAGAAGAAAATGAAGCTCCTCATCTTCCTCCATCTCCAGAACAGCATCCACATCTAAGAACCTTATTCCATCATCCAACTCCTCTGATGGTGTCTCCTCAGTTGTTTCAAATTCACAGAAAGCCTTAACAAAGTTTCTCCCGTTGTCTGTAACTGTGGCCCTTACTTTGTGTTGGATTTTGTACTCTGCATGTATTGCACAGATTTTTGCAGCAATGACATCGAAAGTATGCCGTCCCTTCACTCATGCACAGGCCAATGCTGCAGACTTTCTCTCCATTGTTTCCTCCTCAATCCAGTGGCATGTCATGCCAAAGAAACTTCTATTATGTGCAGACCACAAGTCTGCTGTTGTGCACACATTTGTCATTTTCTGAAGTGTTGCAGTCAAGGTTTCTTTCATGGTAAAACATTCCCTCTTGATATGCTGGACTAGTGTCTTTCTACGCATGACTGTTTTTCCTCCACTGATTCCCTCTATAAGTTTTTTGAATGAAGGCTGCTCAACCAAGGAGAAAGCCCGAACATCATTGATCACAAATTCGAATATTAGTCCTTTGACTGTTCTCTGGGATGTGCTGCTGTGTCCAAGTTCAAGTTTTGCTTGTTTGAAGGGAGCCTCTTGTCCATGTTCAGGCTGCTCACTCATCTCAGACCGACTAGTGTCTTCTTTGGTCAGGCGTGAGTGACTTGGATGCTTCCTCTGAGAAACACAAAGCGCAAATTAAAAATCAAGCAACCTCCCATCTGCTACTACAAGCCAGATCTGGTTTTTTTTTTGTTAATTTGGAAATCACAAGTGCATTATTGAAATGCAAGTTGTTCTCCTTTCCTTGTTAATTCCATATTCGTGCTACTGAAGCTGTTTAGCCTAATATAATGTTTTCTGTTCGGTATTAGGTGTATTCATTGTTTGTCCTTTCTTTGTTATGTGCAAATGTGCGTTTACATTAATAGCGGTAATGTTAATTATGCACATTTAAATTTAGGCTAACACTTTGATAAGCTACGTTATGCTATTCACAGTTCAACCTTGAACCTCAATTAAACTGCCATAAACTTGTTCCGGTCTGGGGCTTGTGTTTTTTTACCCACACACAATCCCGGTCACAAGCACCAACATGTAAAGTCCCAAGGTATTTTTTTAGTAGGCTCTAATAACCTGGCTAGTAACTGTTAGTATTGACAGGTTAGTTAACATTACCTAACTAACGTTAATATCATAACATTAATAGCTTACTAACGTTAACATTAGCTAACTGGATTTCTGTGTAGCTAACATGTTGGTCTTACCTGTAAATGTTTCTTTAAATTAGATGTCGAGTCCTTGGATGATGACAGCAGTTTCACAGCTGGAAGGCAAAGGCTGCACTGCACTGTTAATTTGTTTCTGTTTTCTGATTTGTAGATGAAACGATGCCTACATTTCCAACCAGTGAAAGCGTTTTTAGTAGTAGCCATGATAGTGGTTTCTGTCGAGAGAGTGGTGTTGTGGGACTTGTGAAATGTTATAATGTGTGCGCATATGCATGACAGTTTAAACTTATCATTCATTATTTAAAAAATGCATTATCATTCATTCTTTTAAAAATGCATTTTAAAATTGTAATCCTGCTATTAATCCCAATTTTTACTAAATGTATCTGTAATCTGATTACGCCTTTTTTTCCCTGTAACTGTAACAGAATACAGTTATCTTTTTTGTATCCTAATTATGTAATGCAGTTCTATGTATTCCGTTACTCCCCAAGCCTGGAGATGAAGCAGGCTATCCCCAAGCACTACACTAAGGCATCCAACAAAGGAAGGGGTAGCTGTTTAAGTCTGAGATCTGGTTGAGCCTCCAGAAGTTGTTGCAGATCTGTAGGCTGCTGTCGGGTTTCTAAAATACAACAACAGGGCTAGACCATGTGCTATGTTTCCTCAACAATTCCATCCTGCATCTACAAACTGGTCTGTCAGGTTGGTGAGGTCTTGTTGCTGGGTGGGGGACAACCCCTCTCCCTTTTTGACCAAGGTCCTGGCAGGTTCATAGATGTGGATCTACCTTCTCCGCCACTGCAAATGGACCCTGCCATTGAGCCAGGATCTTGCAGTTGCCGCTGGAGACCAGTAGGAGCCCTTGGCCACCAGGCTGGGACTGTGCCAGGCAGTTATAGACCCTCTGTGGGGCCCTCCGTGCTTGTTCCATATGTTCTCTGATAATTGGACCAATGTGGTCAATGTGGCACACATATTCAATGGTGGGACGTAAAGGTGAGGGTTGTTCTCCCCAAGCCTCTTGACATTAAAGAGCCTCTTGATGTGGCCACATCAAGTCCTGGGCCTCCTCCCAAAGAGCAATCGAATAGAGAGAATCCCATGCAGACTTGAGGAGTTTCTCTGAGCTTTTCTGAGTTTGTCCTACACACAGCTGACTATTTTGAGGCTTATATCTCATAATTCATTTTTCTATGAGCTCTGAGTGTCTGAGTTGGGGGCTTGTCAATAACAAAAAGAATATGATGCATACAACAGACAATAAGATTTAAGTGGTAATTTTGCATACTAACTGTTGAGTACAGATGCAGTTTGTACAATTTTGTAGTGTGCAGTTTTATTTTGTGCGCATTTTATGCACAATTGTGCACAATTGTGCACTGATGTTGGTGAGGAATAGCCTACCTATTCACACCATCCATTTTTCCGGATCAAACCCATGTTGTCCATTTTTTCCCAGCCAAAACCACTTGAACACACACCCTGTCATAGTCACGAACTCATATGCACAAACTTTTGGGGAGGATTTGTAGGCAGCATAACAATATGTTGGTGAATTTATTATTACAATGAAGGTAAGGACTACACAGACTAATGTGAACAACAGGTTGTTAGTTGTTCAAAAATGAAATTACTATGTGTTTTACGTGAAATGATATGCCATTTTGTTTACGGGGGCATAAAATCATTTTACTAGGGCATGTGCCTTATTAAATAGGGTCAGGTGACACCCCTGGTCTTCTGTCCACTCCACAAGTGTGATCAAAGCCTGACATTCACTGTGTGAGGCAATCATATTTACCTAGCAAACCTTTTGACAACTTTAGGCAGAGCGATTGCTTTTACCACCACTGGCTCCATACCCAACATGGTAATTGCAGAAAGTCTAGGCAAGATTAAAAAGTAAATAAAACATGTTGTTCAGGTGAAATATAAAGTAAATATATTTTATAAATATAAAGTATATAAACTGTCAAAAAGGCTTATTTTAGAATTCAACCACAGTGACGTCTGACATATTTTCCCAGATGTCACATAAATTATGTTAAATAAATTTTCACAACTTGCATGTGCTTTCTTTCTCTTTAATTTCAGATACTGATTGCAGAGTGTTGTCTTCAAACCCAAAATGTCAGTCATTAAAAACAAAAACAGCTCACCCACTGCAAGCACAAACCTGATGGGGAAGTCAAGGGGTCAAATGTTGCATAGCAGTGATGATTATCTTTGCCATTTTTAGCCTGTACAATCCTGTTATGTTTAATACATCAAAATATATATAAAGGCAGTTACAAAAAGTTAAATCACAGTTACAGTACAGTACATTGGTAGAAAAAAGGGTTAAATCTTGGGTCCCTGTTGTATGTAAAACCATATAACATTGTGTTTCCTATCAAATTAGGTTCTAAGCATAACTCATCTAAGAAGCCATGATTAGCTAAGATTAGCCCTTGAGAAACCCTTTTTTCTAAGATTGTAGATTTAAATTTATTTGGCAGGTGTTCTAACATAACAGAAAGCAATATAAATAAAATAACATGAAAATGTATCAGAAATCAGTGTAAGAATAGAAAATTATATTCTGGCATTAGGTTATATAATATCTCACTGTTGTAGGTAAAATGGAAAGATGGGGAACCATCTTGTTCTTATTAGTGATAATGTGCTATGTATCACAAAAAATGTATTCTGTGTCAAATGTCAAATATATATTTTTTCTTTTTTTGTAATATAGTATTTTTAAAACACAACTCATTTTGGGTTATAGATCCATTAGTACTATATTGGAAGAGTAAATTTCCTTGTCACATCTGCACCTGCTTGCACTCAAGACTCAACTTCCCAGAATTCACAGTGGCCTTCAAATATAGCCACCACGGACTACAATGACCATCCTGCACCTCACCGCTTAAAGTCTCTGGAGTTCTAATCACTAACAACTGAACTCAATCACCTCTCGGTCTCACAGCCACAGTACTTACGGACATTCAGTTTACTCACATTTTACGAAGTATATGCTCAGTTCCTTGTGTCTGACATTATCAAGCCTGTTGTTATTGCTCTGCTGATTCTGGTTTTGACTTTGTTTGTACTTTGGATTTTGCTGTTTTGCCTTTGCCTCTGATTATCTGTCTGTGCCTTGCCTGACCATTGCCTGTTTTGTGATTCTGCCATTTGCCTCACGATTTGGATTTGTCTGCCAGTTGCCTGAATAAACTCTCTTTCAGCCTTTACATCTGTCTGTTGCCTGCATTCCTGACAGAATACTTTGCCATCGTCATGGATGTAGCAGAAGAGAGCAGGCATGCTGCCTTGTCTGCACAGGGTCATCTCTTAGGAGAACAACAACAATGTCTGGGAGACCTTGATGCCTGCATCACTCAACTCACCAACACTGTGTCCCAGGTGCTCCTAGCCCACCCTATGTCAGTTATGAACTCCAGCACACTTGTTCCCCATCCTGACAAGTTCTCAGGAGAAGTGTCTGAGTGCAATGGATTTCTGCTGCAATGTTGCCTGTTTTTCGCCACTCAGATGGGGACCACAGACCACCAAAGAATTGCACAGTTTTTCAACCTTCTCACCAGTAAAGCAATCAAGTGAGCGACTGCTGTATGGGAGAAGGGCGGAGAACCCACATCCGCCTACAAGCAGTTCATTGAATTGTTTCACCAAGTATTTGATCACAGTCCTGAAGGGGTGGAGGCCACTGAACAACTACTCACTGCCAAACAAGAGAAGAGACTTGTTGCTGAGTATGCTCTTGAATTTTGCATGCTCGAAGCAGGAAGCGGCTGGAATTAGGCTGCCTTCAAAGCTGCATTTTGCCAAGGTCTCAATCTTGAAATTCACACCGAACTAGCCTGTCAGGATGATCAAGCCTCTCTGGACTCACTTATTGATGTGTCCATTTCATTTGACAATCTACTCCAGAATCAACCGTCACTGCAAACCCCTATGGACTGCCCACATGTCACAGAGAACCCAGAGCCCATGGAGATCTCATGCACCAAGCTAAACCTTTCTGAATGTGAGAGAAGACTCAGAGAGAGACTTTGTCTCTATTGTGGGGACCCCACACATCATGTATCAAGCTGTCCTTCCCAGCAGGGAGGCTCCAAAGCATCAACGGCTACTGAGAGAGCATCAACCACACCAAGTCCTCTCCCAGTGAGTTAGTTTCAATCTCTCTCTTACCTATACTTCAAGCTGGATGTACAGATAAGGCTCTCAGAGTCCGTTTATGCTCTTTCAACCTTGATGGATTCCGGAGCTGCCAGAAACTTCATGGACAGTGACACTGTGCAAAGACTCCAAATACCCACACAACCACTCCAACAGCCCCTAAGGATCAGGACCATCAATGGTGGACCTATTGGAAGTGGCATTATCACATCATGCAGTAAGCCTCTCTTGCTTCAAGTCAGTGCCTTGCATTTTGAAAATATCTTATTCATAGTCACAGTAGCCAAGAACAAACCCATCATTTTGGGGTTCCCATGGCTGCAGCAGCATGACCCACAGATTTCATGGCAGGATGAAGAAATACTACAGTAGTTCAAATCTTGCATTCAACATTGTCTCCGTCTCCCCAAACTCACAGTTGCTTCTACCTCAGTGGAAAGCCCTGAAGTCACCATGACTACCAGGAACTCATAGAAGTCTTCAGTAAGGGTAAAGCCAGTTGACTCCCCCTCACCGACCCTATGACTGTGCCATAGAGCTCCTGCCTGGCACCCTACCTCCTCGCTGCCACATCTACTCACCTTCCATCTCTGAGCAGAAGGCTATGGAGAATTATATGCAAGAGACTCTACAACAGGGGTACATCCGTCCCTCCACGTCACCTGCATCTGCTGGTTTCCTTTTTGTGGAGAAGCCTTAGGCCATGCATTGACTATATATGACTCAACCAGATCACAGTGAAATACCCTTATCCCCTGCTTTTAGTTCTCTCAGCCCTTGAACAACTCAGATCAGCTAAAGTGTTTACCAAACTCGACCTATGCAGTGCTTATAATCTGGTGTGCATCCGTAAGGGTGGTGAGTGGAAGACAGCTTGTAGCACCACTTCTGGTCACTATGAGTACTGCGTAATGCCATATGGGCTATCTTGCACTCAAAGTGTCTTCCGATACATGATCAATGACATATTGAGGGACATGCTCAGAAGATTCGTCATTGCCTACATAGACGATACCTTGATCTATTCTCCTACCCAATACAGCCATGAGCACCATGTGAAAAAGGTCCTGTCTCAACTCCTGGAGAACCACCTGTTTGTCAAAGCAGAGAAATGCAAATTTCATGCCTCCCAGATAGCATTCCTGGGATATATCATCAATGCTGAGGGAGTGACCATGGATGAGAACAAGGTCTCAGCAGTAACTACATGGCCAACTCCCACCACAGTTAAGGAGCTTCAGCATTTCCTAGGATTTGCCAACTTCTACAGGCGATTTATCAGAGGATTCAGTTCCATCGCTGCTCCTATGACAGCCCTACACAAAGGTCCCAAGCACCTTCAATGGAAACAAGCTGCTGAAAGAGCCTTCTTACAGCTCAAGACAGCATTCACATCAGCTCCCATCCTGAAACACCCTGATCCCACTAACCCTTTCATCGTGGAAGTTGATGCACCTGAGTCAAGAATCGGAGCAGTGCTGTCTCAGCGTTTCAGCGAGAAGCCCAAGTTGCATCCTGTAGCTTTCTTTTCCAAGAAACTTACCCCCACAAAACAGAACTATGACATTGGTAACTGGGAGTTTTTAATTGTCAAGCTAGCACTTGAGGAGTGGCTACACTGGCTGGAGGGAGCGACATATCCGTTCTCCATTTTCATTGGTCACACAAATCTGGAGTATCTGAAGACTGCTAAATGCCTGAATCCTTGTCAAGCCCACTGGGCCCTCTTCACATGTTTTCAGTTCACCATAGCCTACAGGTCTGTCTCCAACAACACAAAAGCTGACTCTCTGTCCCATATCTACCCATCCACAGCTCCAATCTAGGATCCAGAACCCATTATCCCTCCAGCATGCTTTGTGAAAGCCCTGACTTGAGAGTTAGACCGAGAACTTGCTCAAACTCTACCATATCATGTTCCTGCCGAATATCCCACCAACCATACTTATGTTCCCCCATGCCTCAGGGGCTGGCTGATCACCTGGGCATATACTACTCCTGTGAATGGGCATCCTGGAAGCCAACGCACCTACCAGCTGCTAAAAACCAAATACTGGTGGCCAAACATGTTAACAGGTATCAACTAGTTCCTTTCCTCATGTTCAGCGTGTGCACAGGCTAAAGTGTCCCAGGGGCTTCCAGTGGGTAAACTCATGCAATTGCACACACCTCAATGTCCCTGGTCCCACATTGCCATAGACTTCATCACAGATCTTCCCAAATCTCAAAGTAATACCATAATCATGGTCATCATAGATCAATTTTCAAAGTCGTTAAAATGTATCTCTCCCCCAGGTCTCCCCACAGCGTTTGAGACAGCCGAACTCCTCTTCACCCACTTGTTTTGTTATTTTGGTATCCCAGAGGATATCTTCAGTGATCGTTGTTCACAGTTCACATTTTGTCTATGATCAAGGTTCATGAACAAACTGGGAGTGTTGGTGAGCTTGACTTCAGGCTATTGCCTACAGTCCAATGGCCAAGTGGAAAAGGCCAACCAAGAGATTGGGTGTTTCCTCAGGATGTTCTGCATGGAGAACCAAAGGGACTGGGCGCAGTTCCTGCCATGGACCGAATATGCCTAAAACTCCCTGCAACACACTGCCACCCAACTTATGCCCTTTCAATGCGTACTCGACTATCAACCTCCCCTCTTCCCATGAGACGACTCTCCTGCCAACGTACCCGCAGTCGACAACTGGTTCAAGTGCAGTGAACAGGTGTGGGAGAGTGTCCACCAGTGCTTAGAGCAAGTGGTGCAAAGATACATGCACTTCGCTGACCGTCATAGAGGGGAAACCCCCAGTATAACCCAGGTGACAGAGCATGGCTATCAACCAAAGACATTAGGAACCCACAAGCTTGTAAAAACTCAGTGCCGAATACATCGGCCCCTTTAAAATTCTGCAACACATCAATGACGTCAATTACAAGCTGGACCTGCCCCGACACAGTAGACTCTCACCCATGTTTCACATATCATGCCTGAAATCTGCCATCCCTGGTCCCTTAGCCACCAATGTTCCCTCCACTTCACTTCCTGCATGCCTCACCTTTGACAGTCAACCTGCTTACATTGTTCATGACATCCTCAACTCTCACCACAAAGGACAAAACCTGGAATACCTGGTCGAGTGGGAGGGCTATAGCCCCAAGGAGTGCTGCTGGGTCCTGGCCAAGGACATCTTAGACCCACTCCTTTGCCAAGAATTCCACGCCAAGCACCCTGATAAACCAGGCCCTTGCCCCCAGAGCTGCCCACGAAAAAGTATTGCTCACAGAGTGAGCTCCTTGGGAAGGGGGGCTGGGGGGGGTCTGTCATGTCTGCACCTGCTTGGACTCAAGACTGCACTTCCCAGAATTCACAGTGACCTCTAAATATGGCTGCCACAGACTACAATGACCATCCTGCACCTCACCGCTCACAGTCTCTGGAGTTCTAATCACTAACACCTGAACTCAAATCACCTCTCATTCTCACAGCCACAGTATTTAAGGATATTCAGCTCACTCACACTTTGTGAAGTATTTGCTCAGTTCCTTGTGTCTGACATTACCAAGCCTTTTTATTATTGCTCTGCTGATTCTGGTTTTGACTTTGTTTGTACTTTGGATTTTGCTCTTTTGCCTTTGCCTCTGATTACCTGTCTGTGCCTCACGTGACCATTGCCTGTTTTGTGATTCTGCCATTTGGCGGGTTTTGCGGAAGACAAGGACAAAGGAAGATGAGCACACAGTCAACATAAGGGGAGAAAACAAAAGTTAGTGTGATAGCTAGTGGCCAAATAGCGATTATACCACGGAGGTTGGGAACAATGCACTGGCGAGGAGTTGGTGAGAAGCCGGGGTTTAACTGAGCAGAGTAGGATGAGTATCAGCTGGCCGCAATCAGAAGTGTCTCCACCTGGGACTTGCAACAAACACCTACATACACACCCCCCCCCCCCCACACACACACGAGGGGGAGGAAGGGAAGGAAAACAAGGGGGGAGAGATGAGGGAAGGGTCTATCTGGTGGAGACTGTGAACTGTGGAACCCACGGCCATGACGGCAGACATCAAGAAGGCGGCAGACAGTGTAAGCAGGGTGATTGTCAACGACCCGAGCGGTAGGAGGGGGTTCAGCCAGAATAGCTCGCTGGATGCTGTGGGCTTGAGTTGGGAGACATGGAAGGTTGGGTGGATACGGAGGTAGCTGGGGAGTTTGAGACAGATGGCAGAGGGGTTAATGATGCTCTCAATTTTAAAGGGACCTATGAACCAGGGGGAGAGCTTCTTGGACTGGGCTTTGAGAGGGATGTCCCGAGTGGAGAGCCAAACCTTCTGGCGAGGCTGGTAGTTCAGGGCAGGGACCCTACAGTGGCCAGCCAGGCATCAGTTGCAGTCAGAGGAGCGGAGGAGGGTCGCCCGAGTGTCCTTCTAGATTCTCCGGCATTGACGTAGGTGGGCCTGGACCGAGGGCACAGCAATCTCAACCTCATGGATGGGGAACAGCTGCGGCTGGTACCCCAGAGAGACCTCGAAGGGTGAACTAGTGGGGGAGTTGTGTGCATACTCAATCCAGGGCAGGTGGCTACTCCAAGCAGCGGGGTTGTTGGTGGCAACACAACACAGGGCGGCCTCCAGATCTTGGTTGATAGGGTGTGTCTGCCCATTGGTCTGTGAATGGAACCCACAGGAGAGGCTGGCAGAGGCACCGAGGGCATGGCAGAAGGCCTTCCAAACCCGGGATATAAATTGAGGACCCTGGTCAGAGACAATATCGCCTGGGATGCCGTGGAGATGGAAGACATGGTGTGTGAGGAGCTTGGCTGTCTCCTTGGCAGAGGGGAGCTTGGGTAAGATGAAGTGGGCGGCCTTGGAGAACCGGTCAGTGATGGCTAGGATAGTGGAATTGCCTTGTGAAGGGGGGAGACCAGTGACGAAATCCAACATCAAAGTGGGCAAAGAAGTGGGCGGCCTTGGAGAATCGGTCAGTGATGGTTAGGATAGTGGAATTTCCTTGTAAAGGGGGGAGACCAGTGACGAAATCCAGCACCATGTGAGACCATGGGCAACTGGGCACAGGGAGAGGATGCAGTAGGCCGGCTGGAGGCTGATGGGAGGCCTTGCTGCCAGCACATACTGAGCAGGTGGCCACGTAGGTTCGGGTGTCGGCATCCATGGACAGTCACCAGAAATACCTCTTAAGGAATGATAATGTGTGGCTGGAGTCGGGGTGGCAGGTGAAACGGGAGTTATGGGCCCACTGGAGAACCTTGGAGCGAGCCGAGTTTGGGATGACGAGTTGACTTGGGGGACCGTTGCCCAGGTCAGGATATATGCGCTGGGCTTTAGTGGTTATGTTCTGGTTTTCCCAAGTGAGTGCCGCCTACTACTCGGTTGGGGGAGACTATGGTGTCAGGGTTGGATGAGGAGTTCTCAGAGGAGAAAAGATGGGAGAGGGCATTGGGTTTGGTATTTTTTGAACCAGGATGATAGGTGATAATGAACTCAAATCGCCCGAATAATAGGGCCGATAGGGTTTGGCAGGAATTCATCTGCTTGATGTACCCAATATACTCCAAGTTCTTGTGGTCTGTCCAGACCACAAAAGGCTGTTCGGCCCCCTCCAGCCAATGTCTCCATTCCTCTAAGGTGAGTTTCACCACAAGGAGCTCTCGTTGCCAACATCATAATTATGCTCAGCAGGGGTGAGCCAGCAGGAAAAGAAGGCACAAGGGTGTAACTTGTGGTCTGCTGGGACAGGGACAGGACCTCCCACCCCTGAGTCAGAAGTGTTGACTTCCACAACAAATTGCCTCATGGGATCAGGTTGGTGGAGAATAGGGGCCAAGGTGAATCTCCTCTTCAACTCCTCGAAGGCCCGCTCTGCTTCGAGAGTACACTAAAAGAGTTTAGAGTGGTGGTGAACTGCATCAGGGGTGCGGCCACCTGACTGTAATCCCGAATGAATCTTTGGTAAAAGTTTGCAAACCCTAGGAACTGCTGCAGCTGTTTACGGGAGCTGGGTGTGGGCCACTCCACCATGGTTCATATCTTCTCCGGGTCTGCCTTGACTGGCCCCTTTCCAGGATGTACCCCAGGAATGAGACAGAGGGGACATGGAATTCACACTTCTCTGCCTTGACGTACAATTTGTTCTTCAGCAACCGCTGGAGAATCTGGTATACCTGGGCCTTGTGTTCTTGAGGATTACGGGAGAAGATGAGGATGTTATCTAAGTAAATGAAAGCGTACCGGTCAATGAAATACCAGAGGACACCATTTACTAGATTCTGGAAGACTGCGGGGGTATTCGTGAGTCCTAATGGCATGACCCTGTATTCAAAGTGGCCCAGAGGGGTGTTGAACGCAGTCTTCCATTCATCGCCCTCCCAAATCTGGACTAGGTGGTATGCATTGCGGAGGTCAAGATTTGTAAAAATGGTGGCACCCTGTAGAGGCTCGAAGGTGGAACTGATGAGCAGTAGAGGGTACTTGTTCTTGATGGTTATGTTATTCAAGCCATGGTAGTCAATACAGGACGCAGGGATCCATCCTTCTTCCCAAGGAAAAAGAACCCAGCTCTGGCAGGGGACAAAAATGGCCAGATAAAGCCTGCAGCCAAGGAGTCACGGATGTACGTCTCCATGGCCTCCCTCTCGGGCCGGTTACAGATTATAGAGGCGGCTGGAAAGTAGGGGAGCCCCAGGGAGGAGGTTGATGGAACAGTCATAGGGAAGGTGTGGAGGCAAGGACAGGGCTCGCCTCTTACTGAAGACCTCTCCCAGGTCGTGGTAGACTGCAGGAACCATGGAGAGGTCTGGGTCTTTGGAGGGTGGTAAGGTAGATGAAAGCCCAGGGGAAGACTTGGCAGAGGAGAGACAGTGGCGGTGGCAGTGAGGGCTCCAGCTGACCACCTTGCTGGAAACCCAATCCACCAATGGGTTGTGTAGGGAGAGCCAGGGGTGTCTGAGGATTAAGATGGTGCTGGGGGAGGAGATGAGGTGGAAGTTCACCAATTCTCTGTGGTTCCCAGATAGAAGAAGGTGAACAGGTGGAGTCTGGTGAGTGACTTTGAATAGCAGCCAGCCTTCGAGGGCATTGACTAGGCGAGGAGATGGAAGGGGTTCTCGGGGAACACCGATCTGCTGAGCGAGGGCCTCATCCAGAAAGTTTTATTCTGCCCCAGAATTGATGAATGCCTGGAGCTCCCACGAGGCCTGGTTGAATGAGAGTGTGGCAGGGAGTAGCAGACATGGACGTGGAGTGGGTAACTGAGGGGCAGGACTTGCCTGGGTCACCACAGTTACCCACGAGCCTTCCTGGGCAGAGGAAGATCAGGTGACATGACTGCCCACAGTAAAGACGTAACCCCTCCTGCATGCACCTAGACCTCTTGAAGGGTGTAAGTCGGGCTCAGCTGAGCTGCATGGGCTCAAAGCTGGAACTGGGAGGTGGGGATGAGGCCAGAGGAGGTGGAGATAGGGCAGCCAGTCTGGGCAGTGGCCGAGGGTGTGAGACTGATGGTGGAGTTTGGGTAAGTCGCCCCTGTTTCCTCCGACACCGTTCCCTCCGGTGGTTGTCCAGACCCCTTGGCTTAATCCCTGGCAGCAAGTTCATCCTTGAGTGCCTCGCTGAGTCCACAGAGAAATACCACCTGTTGGGCCTCTGAGTTCCATCCGGAGTCTGCCGCCAATGTCCTGAACTCGATGGCATTCTCTGGTACACTGCGGGAGCCTTGATGGAGGGAGAGTAATTTCCTGGCTGCTTCCTTGCCTTGGACGGGGTAGTTGAACACCTTGCGCATCTCTGTGATGAATGCTTGGAATGAGGAGCAGAGGTCAGTTTGGTTTTCCTGAATAGTGGTAGCCCAGTCAAGTGCTTGCCCCCTTAGAAGCCCCATTATAAAAGTGACCTTGAACTTATCTGTCTGGAAAGTCCAGGGCTGTTGCTTGAAGACTAGGGAGCACTGGAGGAGGAAGCCCCAGCATTTCCCCAGCTCCCTGGAGTAGGTGGCTGGTGAGGGGACCGGCATCTCCCGGCAGTGGGTGGTGAGCTGAACAGGTTCAGGCACAGGTAGGTCCACAGGCATTGGGACAGGCTGAGGGGGAGGCGGCATCACACGGCTCTGCGAGGCATTGAAGTTCCTCTGTCACCTGCTGGAGGGCCTGCTCATGACAACCCAGCATGGGTCCTTGGTTTGCCAGGGCCTGGAGAGCTGTGTGGATGCTGGTTGTCTCCATTGCATCCATGCTGGCCAGTTCATTCTGTCAAGAGGCTGGTCAGAAATGGACAGAAATGCTGGAGACAGGTTTCAAAGTTTAACGTGCTGTGTTTATTTACAGTGTAGGAAAATGGTGAGTTGTGCCTGAGGCAGGGAATCAAACCGCAGTTTATATGTTCAAGGTGCAACACTTAACCAGCATGCCAGCCCAGAGGGGAGAAGAGGACTCGGGAGTGGAGAGACAGGTAGGCTCGCAGTGGCGGGTGGATGGCACAGCTGATGTGGCAGGTTTTCTGGAAAACAAGGACAAAGGAAGATGAGCACACAGAGAACATAAGGGGAGAAAACAAAAGTTAGCATGATAGCTAGTGGCCAAGTAGTGATGATACCATGGAGGTTGGGAACAATGAACTGGTGAGGAGTTGGTGAGAAGCCAGGGTTTAAATGAGCAGAGTAAGACGAGTATCAGCTGGCTGCAATCAGGAGTGTCTCCGCCTACCGCTGTAGGGACCTGCAACAAACACACACGCTCACACACACACACACACACACACACAAGGGAAACAAAGGGAAGTGAAACAAAAGGGAAAGAGATGAGGGAAGGGTCTGTCTGGCAGAGACTGTGACACTAACGAGTCAAAGCTAGCACAGCCCCCAGAATCAGAGCCAGCACAGCCCCCAGAGCCCAGGCAAAGCCAAAGTGACATGGTAAGGTTGATGATGATAAGGCTTATTTGGTTAGCTTGCTTTTTAGCTATATTAGTCACAAATGAGGTAGCTAACAGTTACACAGGTATTCAATTATGAGATGATGGTTTACTGTTTTTTGTTTGATTAGCTTAGAGACCAAACACAAGTCAGATCTTTTTCTGTGTTTAATGAAACAAAACTACTGAAATTATAAATGTTGGCCCTGTAATTCTCAACCTGTAGCTACTGTCTAGATGAAATTAGCAGGTTACTACAATGACTGCTGCCTACCTTGCCTAATGGTAAAGTCTGCCCCTGATTAGACTAGTACTAGTAGGCCTAGTATACTAATAAAGGTATATTAACATCCTAACATTATGTACTAATATTAAATACTACTATTTTAATATTTTACTTATGTTACTGATAGTGTTATGTTTCAGGGGTATACTAACATAATAATCCTAATACTAATTACTCATGTAGGCTGAGGATAATCCTGCTGTTGACAGCGATAGACAGGACCAGGAAGTCAGTGCCCCTCCAAATGTGGATTTTTTCACAAGGCCAAAAGCAGAGGCCTTAGACTGCTTGTTTCATTTTCACCCCCAGCAAAAGGCAGACAGTAGTGTAGTGCAGAGAGCTTCTTTTTTTTTTTTTTTCTTCAAATATGGCACTAACATAAAATGGCTTTTCTAGACAAGCATTCTTCTACTCTTTTTGTATGGCTTTTGCTAAGCCTACAGATAGCAGCTTGTTCATCACAGGAATGACAAACATTACACACATCCATCAGAGTTAAGCCATATATTTTCCATGCATTTTGTACCAGCAAAGAGAGGTGAGTGAGTGAATGAGTGAGTTTCTGCAGCGATAAACAAAAAAGTGTAAGTCACAAGCTTGAGAGTTTTTGTATTGGTTTGTGTATTGGTCATTTTACCTATTTTCTGGTGCAGATAGAAATTGTTCTCCCTATCTTTTCAAATAAAATTTTTATTGAAATGGTCTGTAGAGTGTTTTTATTTATTTATTTATTTATTTATTTGTTTGTTTGTTTGTTGCCCTCTAGTCGTTGATTTTGGGTATAGGCAGGATTATTTTATTCCATGTGTCTAACCTTGCATCAATGATCTATTAACATTTAAATCATAGATGTATGGTCCATACAGCCACTAGGCTTGTATGTACACTAATTTATTTATTGTACTCAAGGGATCAGGCGAGGTGATTACTTGAGGAGAGCTAGATAGGTGTTTATAGTTTTGAAAATGTATTGTAATGGCTCATTTCATGATGTACTGTACTTGCATAAAATTCTCAAGGAATAAAGACTTTCTCTGAGATTATTTTATCCATTAGACTGGTGTCCCATTTAAAATGAATTAAAATAATAATAGTTTCTAATATCTTACTTAATAGTAATAATTTACCCACCTTACATACAAGAGGGCAGTATCTCGATTGTCTGTAATGTATGACCCCAATCTGTATGTCATCTGGCAAAAGGTTTCGCAAAGTGTTGGGGCTCCTGGTGAGTTATTAAACTGCATTAAAAGATTAAAATAACATGTCTGCTGTGTGATATTTCACCTATCTAGATAGCTAGGTAACAGATATAACACCAGTATACAGTATATTTTAAATCCACACTTTCATGATTCAGATGTAAACCTCACTGTAGACAGACAGGAAGCAAGCACCACAGACAATTTGTGTGTCAAGCAGGGAGCTGGAAGTATTGGAAGCACAGAATATTTGCACCAGGTGTATGTACAGTACATTTGTGTTAGTTTACACTGGATGTATGTGGAGTGGTGCAGTTGACAGATGTGCCAAGCATAATTTTTCTGTCATGGACTAGTTTAGTGCAGTGTCTGCCAAAGTTTCTCACTGTTTTCAAAATTCCTTTTTTTCTGGTGGATTTGGGAGGCCAGCAATTTTTAAATGGCAATGTTTCAGATTTATTTTTATTTATTTACCAACAGTACACTCAAAAAGTAGGAACTAGAAATTTTGGTCAATATAGAAACATAATAATAATAATAATAATAATAATAATAATAATAATAATAATTATTATTATT
>JAOTRR010029491.1:0-16593 GCA_028570945.1 Gogo arcuatus
GAAAAGTACATTGAGATTTTTGGAGCAACATATGCTGCCTTCAAGATGACATCTTTTCCAGGGATATGTCCACATTCTGCACATATTGCAAAGGCATGGCTGTGGGACAAAGGGGTGCCTGTCCCCTCTGTCCCCAACAGAGAATATGTGGTGAATGCTGAAACAAAAACTATGACAACGACAACCCTGTAATGTTGCACACCTTAAGACATGTTTGCAGGAAGAATGGGACAAAAGACACGGAGGCCACCAGATTATTGCTCTTGCTACATCAGGGCTCCTGCAGTGTGGTGGAATTTTGGACACTCACGGCTGACTCCGGGTGGAATGGCAAGGCACTTCAGGGGGTTTACCTTCTAGGGCTCAATGACCAAATTAAGGATGAGTTGGTGGCTAGGAACAACCCCACAGGCTTGGATTCACTGGTTTCCTTGGCCACCTGACTGGATAATTGCCACTGGGAGCACCGTAGGGAGAAACAGGGCTTCCCCACGCAGTCAACCATTAAAGCTCCTCTTCCACCCATTCCAGCTGATCAGTTATCCGGGCTCTCATCCTCAGCCTCCCGGGACAGTTCTCTGTCCCCTGCTTCTAAGAGCTCTGTCGAGGAACCCATGTAACTTGGCCAGGCCCATCTCTCCTCCAGCGGGCGATCCTGCCGGCTCAGAGCTGGGCTATGTCTCTATTGTGGGCAACCTGATCACATCCTCCATGATTGCCCTCTCCAGCCAGAAGAGGGAGCTCACCAGTAGTGGTGAGGAACCTGGTGAGCTCTAAACATAGCCCCCTTGCCTTCAACTCCATGGCACCATTAGCTTTCACAAGACCTCCATCAGCCTTCTAGCACTTATTGACTCCGGTGCTGAAAGTAACTTCTTGGATGAGGAGCTGGTCCAAGAAGAGGGTATTCCCAGGGAGCCTCTGCTGTCCCTGCTTCTGGTCAACACTCTTGACGGTTGACTCCTAGCTGGTGTTACCCACCACATTATGCCTGTGTCCCTCCTTCTCTCTAGGAACCATTGTGAAGTCATCTGCTTTAACCTCATTTCCACCCCTCAGGCTACTCTAGTCCTTGGCCACCCTTGTTTACTCCTCCATAACCCTCACAAGGGACTGGTCCTCTGGCAAAGTGCTTGGCTGGTGCTCCCATTGTCACCTTCGCTACCTTAAGTCAGGTCTTCCCCCTCCTGCTTGCCAGAGGCCCAGCCATCCACAGAGACCCTGGATCTTGAATCTGTTCCTGCCAAATACCATGATTTGGGGGAGGTGTTCAGCAAGGCCCGTGTTCTCTCCCTCCCACTACACTGCTCTTATGATTGTTCCACTGACCTCCTCCTGGGGGCTCCACTCCCCACGAGTAGGCACTGCAACCTGTCCCGACTTGAGAGAGAGGCAGTGGAAATCTACATCAATGTGTCTCTGGCTGCTGGTATCATCCATCCATCTTCCTTGCCTGGAAGAGCTAGTTTCTTCTTTGTGGGCAAAAAATATGGTTCTCTCTGCCCTTGCATAGATTATCGTGGCCTTAACAACATTACCATCAAGAACAAATTTCCCCTGCCTCTCCTTAGTTCCACCTTTGAGCCTCTCAACATGGCTACCATCTTCACAAATGTGGACCGGCAGAATGCCTACCACCTAGTCATGATTTGGAAGGGGGACGAATAGAAGACCATGTTCAACACATCCCTTGGGCACTTCAAATACCTTGTTATGCCCTTTGGCCTCACCAATGCCCCAGCAGTCTTCCAGGCCCTGGTGAATGATGTCCTTTGAAATATCATTAACCAGTTTGCCTTCATCTACCTGGATGACATCCTGATTTTCTCTCATGATCCCCAAGAACACCACCAACAAGTCTGTCAGATCCTGCAGCATCTATGTGAGAAGAAATTCTCTGTCAAGGCCAAGAAGTGTGAATTCCATGTCCGTTCCATTACCTTCCTTAGCTACATCATTGAAGAAGGCAAAGTGAAAGTTGACTCAGACAAAGTCAAAGCTGACGCTGAATAGCCCACACCTACTTCTTGTAAATGCCTGCAACAGTTCCTGGGGTTCATGAATTTTTACTGCTTCATTTAGGACTACAGTCAGGTGGCCTTACCCCCCACTCAACTCACCTCTCCAGTCGAGTATTTCCATTGGACCCTAGCAACCAGAGCAGCTTTTAAGGAATTAAAGAAACATTTTTCCACTGCCACCAACTTAGCGCAACCAATTCTGGGGTCAGAGCAGTCCTGTCCTAGTGAACTGAACTGGACCAGAAGTTACACCCTTGTGGATTCTTCCCCTGCCGACTGACAGTTACTGAATGAAACTATGATATGGGCAACTGGGAGCTTCTGGTGGTAAAGTTGGTTCTCAAGAAGTAGAGACATTGGTTGGAGGGAGCTGAACATCCTTTCATAGTGGTAGTTTGACCCAGATTCTGTTCAATCCTAAGTCCTCCAGTGGGTTCACACTTCTTGGTTCTCCTGCCACCCTGGTTCCAATCACACACACTCTCTCCTAAAAAAGTATTTTTGGTGGCCTTCTATGGAAGTGGATGCCTAGTCTTTCATAACAGCCTGTCCCGTCTGTGCCTGCAGCATGACTTCCAACTAACTCCCAGTGGAGCTGCTACATCCCTTACCTGTCCCTAGCTGCCTTTGGCCGTACATTGCTCTTGACTTTGTTACCGGTTTACCATCCTCCCAGAACAACACTGTTATCCTGACTATAGTGGACCACTTCTCAAAGGCTTCCCTGGGGTACTAGTTTCCACTCTTCTCCACTCATGAAGAGGATATTGCAGTCCCCTTGATCCAGGTCCACCTATGTCATTGTCACAAGATATGGAGAGAAGTTTGGACTCTAGCCCCCAACTATGAGCCAGGGCAAAAAATGTGGCCCTCAGCCAAGGATATTCCACTCAAGGCTGAGGCCAATAAGCTCATCCCCAGTTCATAAGCCCCTTCAAATTCAAGAGCATCATCAAACCTGCTTCTGTCTGCCTCAACCTGCCTAAATCCTTATGCATTCATGCCACATTTCATATTTCCCAGTTAAAGCCTGTTGTCACCAGTACCCTGTGCCCAACAGCTGAACTCCCTCCACTGACCTGGGTTGTGGATAGCCCTCCTACCTACATTATTCACAGGCTCCTGGATGAATGCCACAGGGGTTGTGGTCTACAGTACCTCGTCGACTGGGAAGGGTATGGTCCTGGAGAACACTCCTGGGTATTCTGCTCCCAGGGGGTGGGTGAGGGGGGGACTGTCACGGTTCAGCTGTACATGCCCTTCCTCTCTCTCCCTTTCTCTTTTTCTCTGTGTATGTGTGCATTTGTTTCCTGCTACAGCAGCACATGATCTGGGCATGCAATTGACTGATTGATGACACCTCATCATCATCATCATCATCATCTCTAGCATTTAAACCCTTACTTCACTCCAACTCAACACCAGTTCATTGTTTCCAGCATTGCGGTAGCACACGTTCTCCGCCTCTCCTAATATTTTGCTCCCAAGTTGCTCTCTCCTGTTTTATTTGCCTAGCTCATATTCATCTCTTTTTTCCCTCTGCTCACAGGAAACATACTTGCCACCTTCAGGTCAGTCCAGTCATCATTCAGCCCGCTGCTGCTTTCGCATACACACCATCTCAGCGATCATCATCCCTGCTCCAGTCAGCTTCTCACCCCACGCATCGCAGTGGATCATCGGGTTAATGCTGTGCCTCCACCGTAGTGAGAGGGGTTTGGTTCTCACTCCTTTTAACTTCACTGTAAATATAAATTCATTTTTGAACTTTATCCTGTCTCCAGAGTCTGTGATTGGGTCCACCATTGTACAAGGCATGACAGATGGGTTTCATTTATTTTGAACATGCCTAACTCTTTGCATTATTTGCCAAGATACCATCTTCAGTCAATTAAGCTGAAGACATTGGCTGCAGTACAGTGGGAAGCCTTTTTCCTTTTTAAGAGGCCAGATGATAAGCTTCATAAGCTTTAAATGTAAATCTTTTAAATTGGAAATGGATCAATTTGAAAAAAAGAATAAAGGAAACAAACAGATTTTTTCAAAAATCCCTCCCAACAGTTATTTATAGAACTAAATGAGTTAAAAGCTAAATATAATGTTCTATCTATGAATAAGGCAACTAAAGGTTTGATGATACTGAGGCAATCTTATTATGAGCAGGGTGAAAAAGCTAGCAAGCTTCTAGCCTGGCGTATTAATCAGCTGGAAGCTGAAAGGGCAATAAACTCAATCCAAACAGATAAGGGTGTGGTGACTACTGATCCAAAAGAAATTAATGAGAGTTTCTATCCAAATTTAAATAGATCAGATTATTCAGCCTCAGCTCTACAAAAACAAAATGAATTTCTGGACTTAGACTTTGCACCCCTAAACAAAGACTCCCAGGCCTCTCTAGAACTTGAGTTAAAGGCTGAGGAATTGTCTGAGGCTATATGTATTTGAAGGGGGGGGGACTCCCAGGCCTGATGGAATCCCAATTGAAATATATAAAACTTTCCAGACTAAACTAATACCACCCTAACTAGATATGTATCATGAGTTTTTCAACAACAGATCCCTTCCTCTTTCTCTTAATATGGCAGTAATCATGCTATTGTTAAAACCAGGGAAAACACTGACCCTTTGTGGATCTTATAGGCCAATCTCGCTTCTTAATAATGATCTCAAAATTCGTTATAAGGTTCTGACAAGAAAACTGGAGGTGCTTTTACCAAAAAATGGTTAATTCTGACCAGAATGGATTTGTCCAGGGAAGGCAAGGCTTTCACAATATTCAAAGAATACTTAATATAGTTTTTGAAAAATCTGGTAGTACTGATAATGCTATTTTGTCCTTAGATGCCCTGAAGGTCTTGGATAGAGTGGAATAGTAGTATTTATTTGACATCCTATAAAGGTTTGGTATAGGGGCAAAATTTCTTAGTTGGATCGAGCTTCCCTATGCTAATCTACAAGCTGCAATTTTAACTAATGGGCTTGTTTTGGCACCTTTTAAACATCATTGGGGAACAAAACAGGTTGTCCCCTTTTCCCCTGCTGTTTACCATGGCCATTGAGCCACTTGCCATGGCAATTTGCAAAAATATCAAAATGGTAGGAATGAAGATAGGAGATACAGAACATTGTATAGCCTTGTATGCAGATGACATAATTTTGTTTTGCTCCAACCTGAAACAGACTTTACTCGACCTGATAAGCTCTTTTGGTACTTTCGCAGGTTAGAAAATAAATAATAGTAAATCTGAAATACTATTTATGAATGAAAATGAGAGGTATAACCCTCCATACTACTTTTATGGTCTCAGTAAAGGCAACACTCTCACAGATAAGGTTATCCATCTGTAAATATGTGGATACAATTGCCCATATCTATGATTTGACATATCAACATTTTAAAAATGTCAATTTTGCCTAAGTGTCTGTATCTTTTCCAATTGATTCCTCTTCCTCCCCCACCTTCTCTATTTCATTTATTTAGAAAGGTTTTTCATACTTTATCTGGAACAACAAGCGGCCTAGGCTCAGGCTCTCCCTGTTATATTTGCCATATGACAGACGTGGATTACAAATACCAAATTTTGTATGGTATTACTGGGCAGCTCAAATTAGAGCAGGAATATCTTACTTTGTGAAGGATCATTCCCCAATTTGGGTCTCAATAGAATCCTGATTAGTAAATATTCCTTTAAACTTATACGTGTACTTGGCAGATAAGGGCAAGCTAATCAAACAGGCTAAAAATGCTTTTCTTAAAAATACATTATTAATTTGGCACAGTACTCTTCCATATTTGGGAAAGACTACTCAATTATCTCAATTTATTCCCATCTTTGGTAATGATGGATTCCAGCCAGGTAGAGCAGATGCAGGTTTTAAGCCTTGGGCAGCTCATGGTATAGCTAAGATATCTGACCTCTATAATGACAACAATTGTATGTCATTTGAAGAACTTAAGGCCACATATGGTATTCCATCAAAGCATTTTTTTAATATGTTCAACTGTAAAGTTTTATATTGGCCTGGCAGTGTAATAGTTTAAGTCCGCACCATCCACCCTAGAAATTTTTAGACTCTAGGGGACAGGTGTTTGTGAGTAAGTGCAAGGAGTCACCACACAATACACTACAAGCTTGGAAAAAAGATTTGCAAGAGAATTTATCAGAGGAAGACTGGTTGGAAGCTGTCACAGTCTCTGCCAGTCAGACCCTTCCCTCCCCAGATAGCAAGCATGTATTGGCCCAACATTGGTATTTGTTGGCAATGTTGGAAGTTCGAATTCCAACAGCGGAACCAACGTCACACCAATGATGGTCACTCGACTGATAGTAAATTGAACGTTGATTTGTGGTCAGGTTTGGTGGCATAGTCACCGCCATTAGTGAACAGTTGTTGCAACATTGGTTAGACGTCAAGAAAAATACCAGATACCAGAATTTCTATGTAATTAAGGACGTGTTTATATAAAATATAGTGGGTTTTTTTCTGGCAGGAAAGTGCTGGCAGGGCGCTCGGGAGCGTCATAAAAAAGCACTCCCATGCTGTACGTCGGTTTCTATAACATGTTGTTTCTATACCAAAAATATCTTGACAACATAGCACCACTCTAGCTGCCATATGATTGGTTGCCTGAAAAGGAGTGACAGTGATGACACCAGTGCCTTTCTTAAAATTGAGAAATGTTCAACTTGAGGCACTCAGAGCAGCCACACAGAAACAGCGGAGTGCCGTGAGAAAAGACGCTGGATGCAATGCTTTTCTCAAGGTGTCTGCATGCACTGTCTCCTCACTGGGAACAGGTGAAAAAAATTTGCTGGTGCTCAGAAAAAAAAACAATATATGGATACATGCCCTCAGGATTCGCAGCAGTCTTTTTTATTTTTATTAAACTCTCAAATACATATTGGTCCAACTTTCATTTAACGTAATTAGCAAGACACATCAGGTATTAAAAGATCACATGGCAATCCTGCACCATTTCTAAGATTATGACAGGCTACTAGAAATGTTTTTAGCTGTTTTATCCTGCATTGGTATAATCGTTTACTTGGTTTATTTCATTCATCTTATTTATTCACTTTGACCTTTATAAATAAAGCATACGAAGTAAACCAGTTTGAGAAGCATCATTGCATTGTCCATCATTTAAATCGGAGTAAATTAATAAGTTGCATTGTAGACCATGCTGCAGCCCACCTGGTCTACAACCTCCCTCGTTCTTCCCATGTTACCCCTCTGCTTGCTGGCCTTCACTGGCTGCCTGTCGCAGCTCGCATCAAATTTAAGACATTGGTGCTAGCTTACCAGGCAGTCAAGGGGTTAGGTCCAGCATACCTCCAGAGACTGATCTGACCCTACATGCCAGCCAGACCCCTATGTCCCACTGCTACTGGTCACCTGGCCCCTCCTCCTCTCTGTTCCTGCCCAGCCCGCTCAAGACTGCTGTCTGTCCTGGCTCCCTGCTGGTGGAATGACCTTCCCATTTAGGTCAGAACTGCCAGTTCCCTGACCACTTTCAAGAGCAGACTGAAGACCCACCTCTTCAGGCTGCACCTCTCCCTGCTTCCCTGCCCACTGTGTAAACGCGTAGAGGTCTTGACCAACCCAGGCTGTGGACTCTCTAGCCTGGTCATGATGACACAGTGTTAGCCATTGGGATTTTATTTTTCTCTATTTAGTTGTACTTTGTCAGCTCATTTGTATGGTTGGCTTGTTTTCCTTGGCTGTTTGTTGATTGTTACTTTAACAGAATATTACACTAAGTGTTATTCTGCCACTTGTTCAGTTGGCACTAGAACTTTCTTTTCTAGAAGTTCAGCACTTCTTGCACCTGACTTTTCCACTTGTATGTTGCTCTGGATAAGAATGTCTGCTAAATGCCTGTAATGTAACGTAATGTAATGAGTTGCATGTACACTCACCACTCAAAACATGGTGACTGCCATGGACTAAAGTTGGTCTCCAATTGAACAGTGAGTTTTCCCAAAGTCTCTAAAGCAAATGACTGGTCTCACTCCCTTTTTGGTCTTGGGCCTCGGGCAGGTCACAATTGCTGCGGTCTTGTCAATTTGGGGGCACACCTGCCCATGACCCAAGTGGAAGCCCCCAACACTGTACCTCCACCCGCCCAATTGCACACTTCTTCGGGTTAGCCGTGAGCCCTACACGCCTTAACTCTAGCATGGCCCTGAGGTGTTTTACGTGCCACGGCCAATCATTACTGTATATAATAATGTCGTCGAGGTAGGCCATGGCATAGGTGGCAGGTGGGCAGAAGATTTTGTCCGTAAGCTGCTGGAACATCACGGGAGCCCTGAATAACCCAAACGGAAGGGTGAGAAACTGGTGTAAGCTGAACAGGGTGGAAAAACTCATTTTCTCTCGGGATAGAGCAGTCAAGGGGATCTGCCAATATCCCTTTGTTAAATCCAGTGTTGAGTAAAAATGAGCAGCGCCTAACCAATCAAGCAACCCATCAATGCGAGGCATTGGGTATGCATCAAATTTAGACACAGTGTTGACCTTACTGTAGTCCACACAGAACCAGACTGACCTGTCGGTCTTGGGGACCAAGACCACGGGGTTTCTCCAGTTACTGTGCGACTCCTCAATTATTCCCATTTCAAGCATGGCCTTGAGTTCGAATTTTCTTGTGTTCAGGTAAGCAGTAGGGGTGGCTCCGTACCACCACCCCTGGGGGCATCTCGATGTGGTGTTCTATGAGGTGAGTGCGACTGGGAAGAGGTGAGAACATGTCAAAAAACTCCGTTTGCAACCTGGCAACCTCTGCGACTTGGGCTGATGAGAGGTGGTTTCCACAGGGGACCGGGGTGGATCATGCAGCGGATTTTGTTTTTACCTCTGGCCCCAGCTCTTCCTTCTCCAGTACTACTGTTGCCAATGCACAGGGACCCCCTCATTCCATAGTTTGAGTAGATTGAGGTGGCATATCTGCCGTGCCCTGCCTCTATCCATTCACTTCACCTCATAGTCGATGTTCCCAACTTGCTGTCTGACCTCAAACAGCAATTGCCACTTGGTGAGTAATTTAGGGCTTGACGTGGGCAGTAATATGAGAATGTTATCTCCTGGTGTGAATTCTCTAAGGTGCACACCCCTGTTGTACAGCCGGGACTGACGTTCCTGCCGCAAATTCTCCTGAGTTAAGTGACTGAGTGTGTGGAGTTTTGTGCGCAGGTCAAGAACACACTGAATTTCATTTTTACTGTCAGAAGGCCCTTCCTCCCAATTTTCCTGTATGACATCTAAGACGACACGAGACTTGTGCCCACATGATAATTCAAATGGGGAAAACTCTGTGGAGGCTTGTGGGTCCTCTCGTACAGCAAATAACAGGGGCTCAAGCCATTTATCCCAATTACAAGTGTCTTTGTGCATAAACTTGCAAATTAAGTTCTTAAGGGTTCAGTTAAATCGCTCGACCAAGCCATCTGTTTGTGGGTGATACATGCTTGTGCAGATTGATTTAACCCCTAATAACTTGTAGAGTTCGCAAAGTGTGTGTGACATAAATGTAGTGCTCTGATCAGTCAGGATTTCTTTTGGAATCCTGACTTGGGAGAAAATTTTAAACAGTGCCTCTGCGACACTGTGTGTGGAAATGTTACATAGCGGCACTAATTCCAGGTATCGCGTTGCATGGTCCACCAGGATTAAATAAAGTGATGCCCTCATGCAGTCCAATCTAATGGCCTGACAAAATCTTTCCCAATTCTTTTGAAGTGGGTCTCGATTAGGGGAAGAGGGCATAATGGCACTTTTGAGAAGGCCGCTGGATTCACCAGTTGACACTCGTGGCATGCCGCACACCACCTGTGGACATCCCCACAAATCCCTGGCCAGTAGAACCAGGCCATGAGTCAGGTGAGTGTTTTGTCTTCCCCTAGGTGTCCAGCCATGGGGTTATAGTCAGCCGCATGGAATAAGAATTCCCTGTGGCTCTTTGGTATCAATAACTGTGTGATTTGCTCTCCAGTCTGAGTGTCCTGCATCACTTGATACAGCCTATCCTTAATTATGGAAAGGTATGGGTGGGAGAGTGCAATGTTTGGCTGGAGATTCTGACCATTTATCTCTCACTTGGTTGAAAGCATGCTGCAGAGTCTCATCTCGTGCATGCTCCAGAGGGAAATCCACTAGGGAATCCCCGAGAGAATGGGGAGGGCTGGTGCGCTCCCCACTCTCTGTGTCGCTATGATGTGGGGCTGACATAGACGGCTCTGAGATGGTTTTCCCAGACAACATCACACTGGGATCCCCCTGTGACGTGCTAACCACCACTCGCTCTAATAGGCTCCTAAACCCCGGCCAATCCATCTCCAGAATTGGTGGTTGGGTGAGGCGCAGGCTAACCATCACCTCAACACTATAATTTGTTCCCCGAAATTGGATTTTTACCGGTACCTGTGGGTATTCGTGGATATCCCCATGCACACACCAAACCTTCACCAAACGTGCTGTACCCAATGCCTCACCTTGAACCAAGCTTTGGTGGATTAATGTTTGATTGCAGACTGAGTCCACCAAAGCATGATATGTACCCTCTTGAATACTCGCTGGTATGCAGTACATTCCAGCTTGATTGGAGGTGGTTTCTGGTGCATCGGGGATCCGGACCACTGCCCCCACTTCCATTGCCTGGCACTGGTCCTGGAAGTGCCCAGGCTCCCTGCAATGCCAGCGCACTGGCCCAGGCCAGGCCGCACCTCTGCACTGCTGGGGAGAGGATCGCTCACCTGAGGGGAAGACACAAGCATATAGAGAGGAGGGGGGAAAGGAAACCATAGGCTCAGGGAGATGGCTGAGGGGGAATCGACCCCTGCTTCCATGGTACAGGGAGAAGACGGGAGGGAGGAGTGGGACAGGAGGAGGGGGTGGAACGAGAGAGAGAAAGTGAAGAGGAAGGATGTCCACCTGCCACTGGAACTGCTGCCAGATGGTCCTCGCCAGCTCAATCACATGATCCAGTGATTCCAGGTGGTGGCACTCTGCTGTCCCCCTTAGCATCCAAGCGATGAACTGCTCCGCTGCCACTGCATCGATTATCTCTCGATGTCACGGTCTTCTGCCCCCAACCACCGCCGGCAGGCGTCCCGCAGCTCTGGCCGTAGGTGAACAGCCGGCCAACTTTCTCCAGGGTCTGCGCAAGGAAGTGCTGACGGTGTTGCTCGGGGGTGTGGCCGACTCGCTGCAGGATAGCATGCTTAAATTCTAGCTTGTTGTCAATGGGCAGTTGCTGGGCCATGAACTGCACTTTGCCAGTGAGGAGCAGCAGTAGGAGAGCTGCTCGCTGCTTGTCTGGCCATCCCCACACCTCTGCAGCTCGCTCAAAGAGTGCTAGGAAGGCCTCGGGTCATCGTGTGGCCCCATTTTCGTCAGGGTGATATGTGGAAAGCCCACTGACTCTGTGGCTGGGGCACCTGCAGGCGTGATGAGATGCAGGAGTGCCTGGAAGTCCTCCTGCTTGGCCTGCAGCAGGGCCTTGAAGCGCCACTCCTGCTCGTTGCACATCACGACCAGTGCCTGGTGCTGGTTCTGTTGAGTGGCAGAGAGGGCATGGACGAGCTCCTTGAATGGGGAGGACTCCATGGTGGCGGTTCGCTTCAGCGTTCCTGGGTTTTGGCACCAGTGTAACAGTTTCCTGATTGAGGAGAATGCTGAGACACACAGGTAAGCGGGTTTGGATTAGTCTCTCTTTTATTTTAAACTAAAGAAACTCACTTTTCAGCGGTTGTCACGATTAACACAAACAAACATAAATGCACACACAGTCTCAGCCAATACTCTGGCCCAGGCAGCCTTCTTCTCTCCTCTCCATCCTTTTATCAGCTCTGTCACTGAAACAAACACACACACAGCACATTAATTAACCACAGGTGTGATCACTTTGCCACTCACCTTCCCTGGCTTCGCTCTCCATTCACAAACCGGCGCTCGACCATGCCCCCGGTGCCACAGGGCGGAAGCACCATAATACTACTCCTTGTACTGCTTGCACCAAATATTCTTAAAATTAGCTTGAAAGAAAGGGGATTGTACAGAGACAAACTCTTACTGGAAGAAAAGAAATGCTATATTGAAAATAATGAACATTATTGGAAGCATGGATCCTTGCAAAATACTGAAAGAGGAATGGATTCGAGATCCCGATGGCTTTAACAAGTCTCGTGGATCAGCTGTGAGCTGCCAGCACTGCTGCATTTACTGTGTGGCTTCTACCATCGACTAAAAATAGTTAGTGGGCTGTCAGCTCCTCAGTGGGGAAAAAAAGAATGGAAGAGCTAAATGTTTACACATGCCGTGTCATGTTTTCCACATGCTGCAAAACAGCATTTATTAATGTATGGGCTGCATGTGCCAATTCAGAGCTCACACTTTCTTCTGCAGTATCGGCCTTTGGGCTCCGTGCATGCACTGTAAGTGGCACGTGACAGAGATATAGCCAATAGAGAGCTTGTGCATTACGGGGTGGTGTTACCACAAACCACACTGTGCCATGCTTCAAATACTGCGGTAAGGAAATTTCTATACCTCTGTAGCCCCAGTAAAAACCCCTCAGACCTCAAAGATAATGAGTTTGACTTTTTTTATACAGGCCATCTGAAACATATTTACAAGTTGACATCCTATCCTTTTTCCAATAGTTCTCATGGAATTAGGAAAAGTCAGAAAGCATGAAGCCTATAAAGCATCATTTGGCACAGTCCAGCTCAGGGCTTCCAGGTCCTGAGCTGGGTTTTGCTCCTGGTCGCTGGTGTGCTGTGTGTTGCCAGTAGTTCCACTCCATGTTTTACCCAAGACCTGCTCTGCCTGCCCCACCTACTGCTGATTAACTAATCAGCAACAGTACTTTAACTTAATATTGGGATTGATTTTTTTTGTGGAGTTATCTTCCCGTCTACACCAAGCTCTAGTTGGATATTTTTCTTGGACACTAGGTTCTGTGCGAGGTTTTGGATTATGGACTTTTGCCTGATTGGAATTTTGCTCTGGATTCTGTTTTTGACCTGTGTGGCACCTTCCTCTGTCTTGAGCCTTTCTTCTAAGCCATGAACACTATTAATGTGCTGTGCCTTAACTTCTGTTCTGACTGTGCAATGATGGTTTGTGCCAATATCTGCCCTTTTCCCTGTTACCACTGAGAATTTATATTTTGTGTGAAGACACATTAAAGCCATCCTATTTTCAGAACTGTTTTTTGAGTCTGCTTTTGGGTCCAAATCTGCTCATTTGGCCATAGGCTGTGATATCATTAACCACATTTTTTTAAAACTTTGAAAGGTGCTTGGGTTCTGTGAGATCCCAAAGATAACAGGAGGATTAAGTGTGAGCAGTTTTAAAACAGATACACTTCAATCCCACTATAATGAACTCTTTTACTACGAAGTTTCGCATATAATGAACTAAATCTTGTCCCCTGCCTTTAATGATAATGAGTCAGAGTCTTCCAAAAAAAAGCATTGTTGAGCCATGCGCTCCTCTTCCCTGCAGAGACAAACAATAAGTAATCAATTCTGCAGTCAAGTTAACAATACACGCTTATGCCATAAAACAAAGGCTTAACTAGCCCAGCTTAGGTTTCAATCACAAACAATTATTGAGAATGGTGATCAAAGGATCTATAAAAGGATGAAATGACTGCTGATACTGCTAAACTACTCCGTTTACACCTAATTAAAGTACACCGGCGGTGTTTTTATATCCCCCGCCCAGCTCCGTGGCTGTGAACACCACCCTATGAATGACGAAAAAAATGTGCTAAAATGTCAAGCCAATCATTCTCTTCAGAAAAAGTCTCTTAAAAGAACTTTATTTTACAAGCTAAAAGCAGTTTCACTTGAGTCTTTACTCTGTGAGCATTGTTATCATGACTACGCGTAAACGTAAGATACTCTCTGTTGAAGATAAGCTTCATATTCTGGATCGTCTAAAGCATCGTGAGAAAGCAACAAATTTGTCTACAAGATATGGTATCCCGAAAAATTTGATTTCAACTTTTAAAGCAAAAGAGCTCAGAGACTTTGTCCATAACTGCAGTCAAAATGATGGGCTGAAAAGAAAGATGTGGGAAGCAACTGACAGCGATCTTGACCAAGCTGTTTGTTTGGTTTGAACAACAACAATGTGCAGCGAACATTCCTGTCTCTGGTCCAGTGGTCATTGAAAAGGCTGTTTCATTATCCAAGGAACTCAATGGCAATGACTGTAACTTTACTAATTCAATGGGATGGTTATATCAATTGGAAAAAATGACACTGTATCCACGTGTTAAAGATTTCCAGCGAAGACAAATCGTGCGACGATGCTGCAGCTGCCGAATTTATTCCAGAACTTTGTAACATTATCGAATCAAGTGAGTACAGTCCTGATGAAATTTATAATGCAGACGAAACCGGGTTATTTTTCAAATGTTTACCAGACAAAACATTGGTTTCCAGAAAAGAAGAAAGGTCAACAGGATACAAGCTGTATAAAGATTGGGTTACAATCCTCATTGGTACCAACACATCCAGTGAACACAAGCTGTGTCCCCTATGCATTGAAAAGTTCGAGAATCCATGATGTATGAAACACGTTGTCATGGTTTCTGGCGTGGCGGGGGTGCGGAACACTGAAGAACAGGACAGGCAGGTTTTAGTGTCTTTTCTTTTATTTGCAAGAAAAATCGCTTTTCAGCGTCAGTCAAAGAGTCATTATGCATCTGCACACTCATGAGCTGGGAGAACTGCCTCCTCTCGGCTCTCTCCCCCTTATCAGCCCTCGGCCGTCACTGAAAGACACACACACACACACATCAATTAGACACAGGTGTAATCGTTTTGCCACTCACCTTCCCTGGCCTCGCTCTCCATTCACAAACCAGCACTTGACCGCACCCCCGCTGCCACACATGTCAATCGCGATAACTTGCCATTCAGTTGTAGTCAGTCGAAATGCTTGGATGACGTCGGACATTTTCAAAAATTGGTTTCATGAAGAATTTGTGCCATCAGTTGGATCATTTCTTTGTCTTCGTGGTTTGGAACAGAAGGTGATCTTGTTAACTGATAACTGTCCCGCTCACCCTAGCCTTGATCAACTCACAACGTGAGATGGTAAAATTCGCACACTTTTCCTGCCAAAGAATACAAGTAAAATACAGCTGATGGATGTTGGCATTATTTCATCGCTAAAGAACGTTATTGAAAAAAGCTGCTGTGGAAAATTGTTTCCAGGGATGTAATAGATCTACAGAATTATCTGAAATCATTGAACATTAAAGAAATGATTTATGTCGCTGGTGAATCATAGAATGAAATCACGCCATAATCTGTCAACAAGTGCTGGAAGAAAACACTGGGATCCAACATTTATCCAGAAGATAACGTGAACAATATTGAACAGGATGGTAATAGTGTGACAGATTCGGACATAAATGACATCACCGGTGATTTGCAACACATGAATGAATTGAAGAGTGAAGATTTAGAAAACATAGTAAGTCTGTGCGTGGACATTGACAACGATACACCGGTAACCTCTGTTATTTCCAAAACAGATGAAGAAATCATCGCCTCCGTTCGTGATCCTTTAACTCGGTCAATGAACTGCGATAGTGACTCGAAAGGAGAAATTATTGATGAGGACAATGTGCCTAAAATTTTGGATGTCATTACAGGACTTGAAACTGCTTTGCATTGGTTTGAATCACAGCCTGTTGACAGCATAAAGGTTCTAGAGCTTCGCCAGTTGATTTTCTATGCACGTAAAGAAAATCCTACATTGAAGAAAAAGCAGTCCAGGATTACAAGTTTCTTCGGCAAGTACAACTGATGGTACACTAGTATCGTACATACAGGTACTGTATTTTTACTAGCTGAAAGTTTAAAATGCAGTATTCGCATTATTTTTGAGACATTGAAAAGAGTGACTTATTTCCTTTAATTCGTAAATCCTGTACATAAGTGAATTAAGCACAAATATAAATTCAACACAGTTGAGTCTTGTTTTACGTGAGTTTTGAGTGAGTGTATCCATTTCAGTATTATGAACTTTTTGGTATGACGAACTATTTGGACATCCCCCAAGGAGTTCGTTATAGCGGGCTTCCAGTGTATATAAAGTATACTGTAGGCTACCTAAATACAGATATAACTTAGTAATTACTTAATGATATATTATATAATGCAATCCGCTACCTTTTTCTGTTTGAAGAGGTGGGCAATGTCACCAGTTAAAGCTTTCACCGCTCAAGACTTCTATGCCATCATCTTCTCCAGGTTCAACTTGACACTCGTAACTGCAAAAAGAGAGACAAATAACTTGCATGATGAGTGTTTATGCATGTATATGTATGTTTGCATTTGTGTAGGTGTATTTATGTATATATGAATAGTTTGGTTCCAAAACATGATAAGCACCATTTTCAAAAAAATCAAGTTCCTGCCAGAAGAAGTTTGGCATTTGATTGCTGGCATTTGATTCAAAGTTCCATAATCAATTTTATGCAAGTGTCATATATATTGGGGCTGATAGCGGATGTAAATGCAGAAAGGTGTTTATTAAATAAACA
>JAOTRR010035299.1:0-16394 GCA_028570945.1 Gogo arcuatus
AGAGAGAGAGAGAGAGAGAGAGAGAGAGAGAGAGAGAGAGAGAGAGAGATGGGGGGGCATAAACATGGAAATAAGAAAGAAAGAAAGAAAGAAAGAAAGAAAGAAAGAAAGAAAGAACAGTGATACACTAGGGAGAGAGGGAGGGAGGTGTATATATGGCAATAAGAAGAAAAGAAAGTAAAAAACAGTGATACACTAAAGAAGAGGAGAGGATGAGGGGGCGGGTCTTCAGTGTGCACCTGCACTGTGTGCGTGTGTGTGTGTTATTAGTGTGTTTAAGGAGACTTCAGGTGGTGGTGAGAATTTAACAGGTTGTTCTTCACAGCACCAGCGCTAATGACGTTTTCACACAAGTACGTGTTAAATTCATCTGTGAAATCAACACGCAGTGACATCATCACCACAGATGAGCTCCTAACATTATCACATGCTCTGCCCAGCATTTCAACAGGTTATTAATGAAAATACAAAGACAATTAATCCACTTTAACATCAGCACGTCCACAAGGACACAACTCGAACAAGATCTAAAGAAAACACTACTACATATTAGTGTTTATTATTTTATGCACCAACAAAAAGAAAGAAAGAAAGAAAGAAAGAAAGAAAGAAAGAAAGAATGAATGAATGAATGAATGAATGAATGAATGAATGAAAGAAAGAAAAATCTTTATGTAAAGAAAGAAAGAAAGAAAGAAAACTATTGCTGAAAAAAGAAAGGAAGAATGAAAGAAGGGAGAAATGAAAGAAAAAAAATATTGATGCAAAGAAAACGAAAGAAAGAAAGAAAGAAAGAAAGAAAGAAAGAAAGAAGCCAAAAACATGGAGAGATGTGAATATCTTTTGCTGTCTTTTATTTTTTAAATCTGTTTGATGACCAGAGGAAATTAATTGTATCTCAAAAACAACGGAAGAGAAAAGATCCATTCAGAGGAGCAACATGGAAACAGGACCACACGCACACACACAAACACACACGCACACACAAACACACACGCACACACGTACATGCACACACACACACACACACACACACAGAGCCTCTGTCATACGTCTCTCTCACACACACATACAGTACACACACTTTTTTTTTACATTGATTATATTTTGTTAAAGCTACTGGATAAAGACGTAAACTACAGCGTCGTAAATGTGAAAGAGCTACACGTGTAACATTTCGTATAAAACATGAGGCTGTAAGCAGAAACGAAGAGCACTGAAAACTACGATATTGTTATCATACAACAGATTTACTGTATCCTCGCAGTGAGAGGGTATGTATATATATCACACTGTAACTGAGTCATATTTTCTGTACGGTTGAGCGGTGAGTGTGTGTGAGATAAACGAGTGCAAGTGCAGTTAGTTTTTACGAGGCCAGACATGAACATAAATCAGTGTGTAAGAATGTTAACGTCCTGCTGGGGGAAGTGTGTCACACAATCTGGCAACACAAAAGCTGAACCAACTGCTCCAAACACACACACACGGACAAAACACTCACAGTTCAACAGATGATCAAACAGATGATCAATTCTCACACACCGATAAATATTCATTTTCACTATAACACTCAAATACACACACACACACACACACACACACAGTATACAGTGTATATACAGTGAGAACCTGTACTCACTTCAGTTTTCCAACATCTTCAAGACAGATAATTTTTATTATTATTATTTTATTAATTTGAAGAGAGAGAATAATGAGAGGCTGCTGAGGGAACGACTGTTTATAGCTGCTATAACATAAGTGAGAACAGGAACTAACTTGTTTCTCGGATGTTCTGCAACATTAAATACAATTACAAACAGATGTTTAAGCATGTGGTTTGGGACAAAGCACAAACATTCATAGATATAGTCACTAGAAAAAAAACAGTGTGACAATTTGTAGCCTATTTCATAGCTAGGTGATAATCTGCTAGCTAGCAGCCTAACTAGCAGTTAGCATAAAATATGCACGCTAAGCTAAAGCCTGACTGCAAGGCTAAACATGTATGATCTTAACACATCGAGATATGCTATGCAATTTAGGCTAATTCTATGACACACTCATTTAAATGTGGTATTGTGATCAAATACAGTCATATATCTACAGTGGCGTATTAGGGCCAGTGTAGGTTAAAAAAAAAACAGATCTGAGGGAAGGGGGTAATATCCAGAGAAAAAAACTCAGAATGTCTGAGATTAAAGTCATAAATTTACAAGAATAAACTCGGATATTCTCTGAGACAATGATCACATGCTTCCTGGCTACAGCGCATTCTGAGAAACGTAGTTGAAAATCTCAGCACTTTATTCCTTTATATTGCAATCAAGGAGGAAAGACTGCATTTCCTGTAACTCTCAGCTCAGCCGTGGTGTCTGTGATTTGATGACATTGATCCAACCTACAAAGTGAAGTGATCTGGTTCCTTGATAACAAAACAATCCCCACTACTTTCTGTTTTTTTTTTTCTACTAAATGTACAATGTTAATCTCGGAAATTCTGAGATTTTTTCTCAGAATATTCCCCTCCTCCCTCAGATCCGTACTGCAAAAAAAAAAAAATTCTCTGAGTTATTTTCTTCTAAATTTCTGACTTTTTATCTTGGAATTTCTGAGTTTTTTTCTCACAAATTTATGACTTTAAAATCTAGAATATCCTAGTTTGTTCTCATAACTTTATGACTTTTACCTACCACATCCCCAATACACCATTGTATACATCACCATGGTTAACAAGAAGATTCCACAGACACATCCCACTTTTGTACTATTCACTACCTATGGAATAAAAAATTCCAACCAGCTCTAAGTTGTCACAAATGACGCGGAAGCCCCGCGTCCACGGCAGCCTTCAAACATGGCCGCCGTGGACTACAACTCCCAGCAGACACCACACCGCCCTCCCTCTCCTGAGTTCTAATCTGACACACCTGTTGAGCATTTCAATAATCATCCCTCTCACACTATATAAACACTCTCCCTCTGTTTGCTCATTGCAAAGTATTGCTCAGTGTGCCTTACCTGAACATACCAAGCCTTAATATTCCTATCGCTCTAGCTCGACTTTGACCTTGCTTCTGCTTTCCCGAACTTAGCTCTCAGCCCTGCCTCTGACATTCTGACTGTGCCTCGCTCGACTCTTTACTTTCCCTTGACTACATATTCAGATTATGACTTGGATTTGTTTGCCAGTCTGAGACGCACCCGCTCTCCCCTGCGATTGCATCCGTCAGCTGCCTGTGAACCTGACAGAATACTTCGCCAACATAATGGATGCAGCAGATGAGACATCGCAAACTGCTCTTTCGGCGCAGGGACGTCTCTTAGGAGAACATCAGCAAATGTTAAGTGAACTAGACCACCGCATTTCACAACTCACCGCTGCTCCCTCGCAGGCTCTTCTACCACGTCCCGTGCCCACCGCGAGCACTCCTCCACTCGTGCCCCAACCAGATAAATTCTCTGGAGAGGTTTCTGAATGTAAAGGCTTCCTTCTGCAGTGCTCACTCTTCTTTGTGGCACAGACAGGTATGATGGATCAGCAAAAAATTGCCCAGTTTATCAACTTACTTATTGGGAATGCAATCCACTGGGCTACCGCTGTGTGAGAGAGGGGCGACGAGCCTACAACTTCATATGCATGCTTCATTGAACTGTTTAAGAGAGTGTTTGACCATCAGCCAGAGGGTGTTGAGGTCAGGGAGAAACTGTTAACATTACAACAGGGAGATAGGAGAGTGGCTGAATATGCACTGGAGTTCCGTACACTCGCTGCTGGGAGTGGGTGGAACGAGCTAACCACCTACTAGCTCAGTGCCCTATCCGGCCCGTAGGCCCTAGGAGAGCTGCTGAAGCTGAGGGAGCTACAAGCACACCTACTTCTCTCCTGGTGAGTTCTACTACACCTCCACCATGCCAGTTTTTCAAGTTAAAGGTTCTGTTAAACCTCTCAGTCATCCCATGTTCTCTCTGCAATGATAGACTCCAGGGCAGCAGGCAACTTCATCGACAGTGTTGTCATCCAAAGGCACCAGATACCCATGCAAGAACACCCGCAGCCAGTAGGCATTAACACCATCGATGGTGGACCCATTGAGGAGGGATTCGTCACAACCCGCACTCAGCCACTGGAGTTTCAGGTCAGTGCTTTACACAAGGAAACCATCTTACTCTTCATCACTCGAATTCCCAACCAGGTTATTATTTTAGGATTCCCCTGGCTGCAACTCCACGACCCGCATATCTCCTAGCAAAACAAGGAAATCACCAAATGGTCTCATTCATGTCAGCAACACTGTCTTCGTCTGCCTGAATTCACCATAACCTCCACCTCAGTGGAGAGCTCTGACCCCATCAGCACGGTTCATATCCCCCCATGCTACAATGAATACAAAGGTTTTCAGCAAGAGGAAAGCCAGTGGGCTGCCACCTCACTGACCATATGACTGTGCCATTGACCTCCTCCCAGGCACCATGCCTCCATGCTGTCACATTTATCCCCTGGCTATGTCTGAACAAAAAGCCATGGAGGAGTACATCCAAGAGGCACTACAGCAGGGTTACATCCATCCCTCTACGCCACCCGTATCAGCTGGGTTCTTCTTTGTGGAGAAGAAAGGAGGAGGACTCCAGTCATGCATTTTCTACCGAGGCCTGAACCAGGTCACAGTCAAATATCCCTATCCCCTGCCTCTTGTCCCCTTGGCTTTGGAGCAGTTGTGCTCAGCAGCAATCTTTACCAAGCTTGACTTCAGGAGTGCCTATAATCTGGTAGGCATCCGAGAAGGGGTTAAATGGAAAACAGCATTTAGCACCACTGTGGGTCACTTCGAGTATTGTGTGATGCCATATGGGTTATCTTGCGCGCCCAGCGTGTTTCAGTGCCTTATCAGTGACGTGCTCCGGGACATGCTTGGCTGCTTTGTCAGTCCCTAAATAGACGACATCCTTATCTACTCTCTGGAGGAAGAGAGTCACATAGACCATGTTAAGGCCGTGCGTTGACGACTCCTAGACAATTATTTGTACATTAAAGCTGAAAAATGTGAATTCCATGTCCCACAAATCATGTTTCTGGGCTGTTATAGATGCAGAGGGAGTCAGCATGGATCAGGATAAGGTGTTGGCAGTGACGACATGGCCAACCCCCACAACAGTGAAGGAGCTCCAAAGATTTCTAGGTTTTGCAAACTTTTACCGGCACTTCATCTGGGGCTTCAGTTCCATTGCTGCCCCTCTCACATCCCTACTAATGAAAGGGCCCAAGCACCTTCAATGGAAGCCGGCAGCCGAAGGTGTGTTCACCCAGCTCAAAGCTGCCGTCACCTCAGCTCTCATCTTCAAACGCCCAGATACCACCAAGCCCTTCATCGTGGAGGTCGACACCTCAGAGTCAGGGGTTGGGCAATTCTTTCACAACGCTTTGGGGAAAGATCCAAATTACATCCAGTGGCATTCTTTTCCAGGAAACTCACCCCAGCAGAGCAAAATTACAACATCAGGTACTGGGAACTCTTGGCTGTCAAGTTGGCCCTGGAAGAATGGAGACACTGTCTCGAGGGTGCCACACATGCATTCACCATATATACAGATCATAAAAACCTAGAATATCTTAAGTCAGCGAAACTTCTTAACCCTCGTCAAGCACGCTGGTCACTCTTCTTCACTCAGTTTCAGTTTATTATTGCATACAGGCCTGGGTCCAAGAATACTAAGGCAGATGCCCTGTCTAGAATCCACTCCGCTGAGAACAATGTTCAGGAGCCTACACCCATTCAACCTCCTAAATGCTTCATCAACGCCCTCATGTGGGACATTGATAAAGAAATAGTACAGGCTCAGCACTGTCACATTCCAGAGGATTGCCCCCTCTGACTGAAAGTATGTACCCCCATGACTCTGGGGCGACTCATCACTTAGGCACACTCATCACCAGCCACGGGACACCCCAGCAGCCACTGTACTTACCAACTGCTCAAGGCTAAATATTGGTGGCAGAACATGCACATTGACATTAACCGGTTCATCTCCTCTTGCTCTGCTTGTGCCCAAGCTAAGGTACCCCGTGCTCCTCCAGTAGGGAAACTGATGCTGCTCCATACACCCCAGCGCCCCTGGTCTCACCTAGCAATCGATTTCATCACCAATCTTCCCAAATCACAAAACAATACAACCATCACTGTAATCATTGATCAATTTTTCAAGTCCCTCAGGCTCATTCCATTACTCGGCCTACCCACAGCTTTCGAAACAGCAGAGCTGATCTTTTCTCAAGTCTTTCGATACTTTGGCATCCCAGAGGACATAGTGAGCGACCGGGGTCCTCAATTTATGTCTAAACTATGGACCAAGTTCATGGACAAACTGGGGGTATCAGTGAGCCTGACCTCCAGCCATCATCCCCAGTCCAATGGCCAGGTGGAACAGGCTAATCAGGAAATCGGGTGCTTCTTGAGAATGTTCTGCCTGGAAAATCCGAAAGATTGGGCTTGGTTCCTACCCTGGGCAGAGCACGCCCAGAACTCACTTAAACACTCAGCCACACAGCACATGCCGTTTCAGTGCATACTGGGATACCAGCCCCCACTCTTCCCCTGGGACGACTCTCCCACAAACATACCAGCTATCGATCAGTGGTTCCAACGGAGTGGGCAAGTATGGAAGAGCATCCACCAACGTCTCGAAAAGGTGGCCCAGAGATATAAGCACTTTGTCGATAAACACAGAAGAGAAACACCAGTCTACATCCCCGGTGATAGTGTGGCTGTCCATGAAAGACATGCAGGATCCCAACACATGTAAGAAACTCAGTGCTAAGTACATCGGCCCCTTCAAAATGCTCCAAAGAATCAACGAGGTGTCATATGAACTGGAGCTCCCTCAGTACTGCCGCCTATCACCCACCTTTCATGTTTCCTGCTTAAAGCCAGCCATCTCAGGACCATTAGCAACCAACACCTCATTCATGTCATCCCCAGCACCACTCCTTCAGGAAGGACAACCCCTGTACTTAGTATGCAAGATGCTCAATTCACGGTGTAAACAGGGAAACATTGAGTACCTGGTGGATTGGGAAGGGTACGGCCTGGAGGAATGCAGTTGGGTCCCAGACAAGTATGTCTTGGACCCACTGCTAAAGCAAGAGTTTCATGCAAGGTACCCCAAGAAACCAGCACCACGAGGCCAAGGCCGTCCCAAGAAGAGAAGCGCTCCCAGAGTGAGCGCCTTGGGGGGGTTCTGTCACAAATGACGCGGAAGCCCCATGTCCACGGCAGCCTTCAAACCTGGCCGCCGTGGACTAAAACTCCTAGCAGACACCACACCGCTCTCCCTCTCCTGAGTTCTAATCTGTGATGCACCTGTTCTGCATTTCACTAATCATCCCTCTCACATTATATAAACATTGTCCCTCTGTTTGCTCCTTGCGAAGTATCGCTCAGTGTGCCTTACCTGAACATACCAAGCCTTTCTATTCCTACCGATCTAGCTCAACTTTGACCTTGCTTCCGCTTTCCCAAACTTAGCTCTCAGCCCTTCCTCAGACATTCTGACTGTGCCTCGCTTGACCCTTTGCTTTCCCTTGACTACGTATTCGGATTACGACTTGGATTTGTTTCCCAGTTTGCGACACACCCACTCTACCCTGCAATTGCATCCATCAGCTGCCTGCTAACCTGACATAAGTTCATTAGTTGTGACACAATATTTCTCAACATGGAAGAATGTTGTCTCATTTCCACTAACGTAATGGTTCAGTGTTAGCTAGCTAATTCGCTAACTTTATTCATTCAGCATTAGCAAGAGTCTGCCAATTTTCCATATTTTGCAGTTCTCCACAGACTCAAGACATCTGTTAGCACAAATTCATACATTTCATTTGAAAAGTCTGATTTTTTTCCCACAACATATGCTCTGAATGCATCTTTGGAAAAACTAAAAGCAACTTAGCAACCATGAATGACACAGTATGAATGTTAATATGTGTACAGCCAGACATTATACGTTTTTAGCATTCCTGTGTCTTTTGCCAGGCTTTTACTGTGTGTTGATTGTTATAGAGCACTATCTGCTAACTTAAAAAACAAGACTAGCAAGATTAATGCTTATTAGACACTGTTTCCTGTTTTGACCCTGTCTGAGCTGAATTATGGATTTTATCCATGCTCACAGGGTCTGCGTTTGATTTGAAACTGTCTTCTGGCTAAATTATATGATGACTAAACGTGACCCTAATTTTGTTATCACTTGTTGCTTATGTTTTGTAACTGTTTATTAATTTACATTTTTTCCATCACTATTGGGATATTAGCAAAGTGAAACGAAACATGAGCATGCAGCTGCAAAATGCATTAAAGGCTCTCTGAAACAGGTCAGGCGAGGGTTAATCTCCGGGTCCGTCCTAATCCAGCTCGAGGTTAATCCGCCACCAATCCAGTCCACTCAGAGCTGCTTTAATCCAGCTGACTCGGAGGACTAAGGATGCTTACAACACAAAACACCGCATACAGATCAATCACGCATCAATCAGGGGTCATCTGTGTATTTACTGGTGCATTAATCAAAGGGTAACTAAACACAAAACTGCAGTGTGTGTGTGTGTACGGTTGTATGAAAGCTACACAATATAATTACTTTTTGCATATTTCCTTTTGGATTTTTTTTCTGGACTCGGATTGGTCAGGTGTTGATTAATTTTCTGTAACAGCAGCTCTGACAGTAGTGCAGCTGCAAATCACAGGTTTATATTAATGACCTCATTCTAATACATTATCATTTCTATAGTAACAGCTCAATCACAGGGACGTGTACAGTGGATGTCCATTGATAAAAAAATGATTATTATGATTATTGATACGGTGAAGTTTTCTGTAAGGATCCATTTATTTATGGAAGGAGTCTCCAGCATCAGCACTTTGTAACAGTCAGAGGGAAACATTAGTTGAGTTTATGCTTTGCGGTTTCGTTAAACTGCTTCCTTAAGTCAATGAACCTGCAGTAGGAAAAGTATTTTTGCTGTAGGAAGTATGGATCAGGAGATACAGGACAAAATATCAAACAGTGTGCCACAGCGCCACCATTAGGCTGTTGAGGGAGAGGGGGATATTGGATTTGGGGGTGTTAAGGGGTACTGCATGTTTCAGCCAAATTTGGGGTCTCTGCATGTTACAGTGTACGATTCCCATTTAGGTTTATAGCACAGGAAGAAGAGGGAGGAAAAACCTGTGGTGCTAAAAATACTAGCTAAAACCCCCTAATCTATAATAATAATAATAATAATAATAATATTGTTATTATTGTTATTGTTGTTCCATCCATCCATTATCAGCCACTTATCCATTCGGGTCGCAGTGGCAGCAGGCCAAGCAAGATAGTCCAGGTGTCCCTCTCCCCAGCGACACTTTCTAGCTCCTCCTGGGGGATTCATAGCCGCTCCCAGGCTAGATGAGATATATAATCTCTCCAGCGTGTTCTGGGTCTACCCCGAGGTCTCCTCCCATTTGGGCATGTCCAAAAAACCTCCAAAGGGAGGCATCCAGGAGGCATCCTAATCAGATGCCCGAACCACCTCAACTGGCTTCTTTCTACATGAAGGAGCAGTGACTCTACTCCGAGCTCCCCCCAAATGTCTGAGCTCCTCACCCTATCTCTGAGGCTGAGCCCAGCCACCCTACGGAGGAAGCTCATTTCAGCTGCTTGTATTCGCGATCTCATTCTTTCAGTCACTACCCAAAGCTCATGACAATAGGTGAGGGTTGGAACGTAGATCGACTGGTAAACTGACAGCTTTGCCTTTTGGCTCAGCTCCTTCTTCACCATGACAGTCCGGTGCAACACCTGCCTTACAGCTGACGCTGCACCAATCCATCTGTCAATTTCCCGCTCCATCCTACCCTCACTCGTGAACAAGACCCCGCGATACTTGAACTCCTTCACTTGGGGCAAATCTGAAGGGGGCAGTTCACCCCTTTCCGGCAGAGAACCATGGCCTCCAACTTGGAGGTGCTGACTCTCATCCCAGCCGCTTCACACCTAGCTGCAAATCGCCCCAGTGTGCACTGGAGGTCGCAGTCTGACAATGCCAGCAGAACCACATCATCTGCAAATAACAGAGGCAATTCTGAGGCCCCCAAACTGAACCTCTCCGAGAACCGCCACCTTAATGTGGTGGAGGGGTTTGTGCATCTCTGTGACCCTGGGAGCTGAGTTGTCTGGGGCATTAGCCTCTGGTAGGGTCTCCCAAGGCAAATTGGTTCCAGAGGAGAGGCCAGACTAAGAGCAGTTCATAGCACTGATGAGAGCTCCTAACAGGGAATGTGTTACCTCCCCAGAAAAGGAAAACTGGGGCACCCCCCTGGAGTCAGACCTGGAGGGAGCTCGCCGGCAAGCGTCTGGTGGCCAGGCCTTTGCTCAAGGGCCTGGTTGGGCACAGTCTGAAAAATCGTCACTCAGCTATCACCCTGTGGGCCCATCACCTGCAGGGCGGGGCATTGGGTTGCGGTGCATGCTAAGTCGGATGGCGGGGCGGGTTGGGGAACTGGTTGGGCCGATCGATGGTGGCATAGACTGGTTGTTATTATATTTTGTTATTTTTTAATTATGTTTATTATTATTATTATTATTATTATTACTATTATTATTATTATTATTATTATTATTATTAATAATAATAATAATATATATTTTTTATTTTTATTATTATTGTTGTTGTTGTTGTTGTTGTTATGGAGAAAACATATTAGACATTGAATCCTGTAACAAGTCAAAGATTGTAGGTGGATTTTTAAGATGTTTCTTTGAAACAGGAAATATTTACATACAAAGAAACTTGACTTTTTTTTTTTTATCTTTTCCTAGGATTGATTTTATTGTGCTGTTTTTTATTTTGTTTTATTGTCTTAATCTTGTACTGATTTGATTTCACTGTGCAGCACCTGCTGTCTTTTAAATGTGCTCTAAAAATAAAGCTGACGTCTGATTATATTTATACCTTAAACTTTATTATGTTTACAATATAAGTGATTTTTGTGTGAAAGAGTTTAACTATGAAGTGCTTCATGTAAAAAAAAAACATTATAAAGTTGAGTCATTTTTAAAGAAACAATAGCAGATTATTGGCTGATGCTCAAGGTTTCAGCAGCAGCAGTACTGTGAAAGAAAAAGTATCATGGTGCCATCTCTAATAATAACTGAGGAAATATTCAGACACATGGCCTAGAAAGAGGAAAACATTCTAACATGGAGATGTGACTTAATGACCTTTGAGGCTTTTTATTTTACAGGAAAAAACAATTTCAGGAGGTACGGGGTCAAAAGGTCAAACTGTGTGTGTGTGTGTGTGTGTGTGTGTGTGTGTGTGTGTGTGAGAGAGAGAGAGAGAGAGAGAGAGAGTGGTGCCTGTGAGATAGATGCAGAGAGATTGAGATAATGAGAGAGAGAAAAAAGGAAGTATAAAACAGAAAAGGAACAATAACAAGAGATAGAGATAGAGAGAGAGAAGGGGGGAATGAGAGAGAGAGGAGAGAATATAGTAATGCATGCCAATAATACAGTCAAAACTTCATATCCTCATTTTAATCACGAAACTAAACTACTTAAAGTACACCACTGCACGTGTGTGTGTGTGTGTGTGTGTGTGTGTGTGTGTGTGTGTGTGCGCGCATTTGTGTGACTTTAACACAGGTTAAAGTACAATAGTTAAAGTAGATAATGAAATTAACACCTGGCTTGGAGAGAGACCATACTACTGCACGCCACTCATACACACACACACACACACACACACTCACAGAGGTCTGAGGTTGTGTTCCCGGATCAGTCACATTACGTATGTAAACTGAAACCAAGTATACACAGAAAACAGGAGCATGTAGTGCACTCACTAATCCACCACTAATCTCTCTCTCTGTATATACATACATGTTATTTATCTCTCTCTCTCTCTCTCTCTGTATATACATCTCTCTCTCTGTATATATACATACATATAATTTCTCTCTTTGTCTCTCTCTCTCTCTCTTTCTCTCTCTGTATATATACATACATATTTCTTTCTCTCACACACCCTTCCTCTCTCTCTTCCTCTCTCTGCTCTGCAGAGCAGCTGTTTGTGGTTTCTGTAGTGTGGTGGTTATAATGTTCCCCTAACACAGGACAGGTTCCTGGTTTGGAAACATGCTTTCCCTTTTGGTGGGCGGAGCCAGGAGTGGTGTGAGTACTGAGCGTGGCCGCAGTGCCGTTTCTCTTTTCTTTGTCTGTTCCTTCTTTCTTCTCTTTTACAAAAGACAGTCTCTTCACACTTTCTTCTTACAATTAGTTTAGTTTCTTCAGTTTAACTCCATAGACTCTCACTTCCTCCCCCCTTCTCTTTGCCTGAGCAGCAGCTCCGGTTTAATCCAGGAGCATGGCTGACTCAGGGAAAGGGAGGTTTGATTTTCTTACATGGTGGCATGCCATTAGGATGGTCACTTCCGCCAGTGTCAAAGTTTGTGGCCTAGCCTTTGGTGAAATTGTGGGCCACATTAACATCCTGTCAGCTGCCCGAATGAATAATTAGATTGTCATGTTCCTGCGCACCATAGAACTAGCAAATGAAATGGTTGATAAAGGTGTAGTCATTGATGGCGTTCTGGTGAATGTGCTGCCACTAGCTACCCCCTTGAAGAAAGTAATCTTATTGAATGTTCCACCCTTTATAAAAGATAATATACTGACACAAATACTCTTTTGCTATGGTAAATTAGTATCTCCTTTAAAAATGATAGCCATAACAAGTAAATCCTTGCTGCTTAAACACAGAGTATCCTTCAGGCGATTTGCATATATCATTGTTACAGACAACGAGGAACTTGATTTAACACTTAACGTAAAAATAGAAAATTTCTACTATGATATTTATGCCACCACAAATCTGAAGAAATGTTTTGGTTGTGGTCAAACTGGTCACTTGGTAAGAGCGTGTCCTGGGAAACGCAACAACAATGTCGAAGATGCTAGTGAAAACGACGTGAATGCTAATGCTAACACAACAGCCAAAGGAAATTCAGATAGCACAATAGAAAACGTAAACACCAACAACATTCAGGCACTATGGGATGAAGCTGGAGCTTCAACGAACATTAATACACCCACAGTTACATCAGATCACAATTGCAATGGACACACAGCAGGAGATAAACATGACCTGATACAGGACATGCAATCGGAGGAGGTGCACGATGATAACAAGGAAATGAGTATGGATAATGTGGAAGAAATTAGTAATCCCCTTATGGTGGATGAAAACCTTTTTAAAGTTCCCCATCAAAGTCAAAATCCCTCCCGTGCCAGGACCTGGTCTTCCCAGGCAGTCTCTCATTCCAGTACTAACCAGGCCCTTAAGGCACATTGGGCGGCACCAACCTCCATTTCTATAGCCCTCGGCCATTACATAGCTAGGGTTACAGTGGGGGGCTGGTCCTCTGGTAACCGCAAGAGTTTAATTCCCTACTTGCATCTGTATTGCAGCATGCCTCACCAGATAGTACCATTTTTACAATGGTCTTTGGTATGACCCAACCGCAAATAGAACTCGTGATCACCCAGTTGAGAGGCAGACATGCTAACCACTAGGCCAGCTCGCAGTAAAGTTCCCCATAAGAGGAGGAAAAAGACTCGAACACATGCTCAGATAAAGAGAAAAGACACTACTAGCATTAACTCAGCAGAATTTGACAGCAAGAGTGCAGTTTCACTTGTAGTCTCCAGCAAAGTGGCTTCCCGACCCTTTCATACAGTATTGATGATGTTAAAAACTTTTTGAAGCAAATGAAACACGCCAGAAATGTTCAAAAAGATGACTTTTTTTCAGATGTCGAGCAGTTCTTCATGAAGACAAGGTTTTTTATGGGTGAAGGGGATTTACAGATCCAGAGGTATAATGTTTAAAAAAGATACTCACAAGGTTAAATGCATTATTGGGGAGACAATAGCAGTCAAGAACAACACTAACACACCTTTGCCATGGAATGGTACGTTCACTCACTTTTACTTTTCTCTTTTTGTGGGAACTTTTCATATTGCAACTTTAAATTTAAATGGTCTAAGGGAGCAATCTAAGAGGGCAATGCTTTTTGAAGCCATCAAACAAAAGAAAATTGACATCATGTTGGCTCAAGAAACTCACACTGATGCTGATAACAGTGCTGACTGGGCCAAGGAGTTTGATGGCCTGTCGATCTTTAGTCACCACACCACATTTAGTGGTGGCATCACTATTCTTTTCTCACATAACTCTGCACTGTACTCATACAAGGTTGAGAAAATCATTAAAGGTAAACTGCTTAAAGTCAGAGCCTAATACGAAAATACTTGTTTCACACTTATCTGTGTTTATGCCCCCACAACGCCTTTAGATAGAATGGTGTTTTTACAAACCTTAAACGATACTCTCAAAAACTGGCAATCTGAGGACATCCTACTGTTAGGAGGTGATTTCAATTGTACAGAGATGAACATAGCTAAAACTAATGATCACCTGGAACACAACCTGCCCTCACAAAGAAAACTTATTGAAATTATAAACTCACACAGACATATGGAGAACTCGCAGACATATGGAGAAACTTTCACAGCACACAGAAACAGTGTACATGGACTCACACATATAACAACACATTACCCTTAGCCAGACTAGACAGACTGTATGGGTACAAACACCAATTAAGTTCCTTTACCCACTGTGCCATTATACCTATAGGTTTCTCTGACCACAGCATGGTACTGTGCACTGCCTTTATCAGGAACTCTAAACCTAAAAGTGCCTACTGGCTAACTAACACTAGCTTGCTAAACGATGTTCATTTTAATGAGGTGTTCAAGTACTTCTGGTACGAATTTAAGAAAACAAAACCCTCATTTCAAGACTTACAGTGGTGGAATTTTGCTAAGGTCCAAATAAAACAAATTCGTCAACAATACACTTCCAATGTTCCTAAGGACATAGCCAATCACATGAAAAACTTGGGAAAGGAGATATTGGTTCTTCAGGCACAGGGCGATAGAAATGGTGAGAGTTCCATTCATTACATTACAGGCATTTAGCAGACGCTCTTATCCAGAGTGACGTACAACATACCCAGAGCAGCCTGGGGAGCAGTTGGGGGTTAGGTGCCTTGCACAAGGGCACTTCAGCCATTCCTGCTGGTCCAGGGAATCAAATCGGTGACTTTTTGGTCCCAATGTTGCTTCTCTAACCATTAGGCCATGGCTTCCCCATTCTAGCTAAAGTTAGTGAAAACAAGAACCTGTTATCTGATCGTTTAAGTATTAAGGCTCAAGGTGCTCTGGTCAGGTCCCATTTCCAGAGCAGGGAATGTATGAATGCACAGACCAAATTCTTTTTTAATACAGAAAAGAAAAATGGGGAAAAAAGGATCATACACACCCTTTTTTCTGAAAGTGGGACACCGTTACATGAACCCAGTGATATCCGTAAGAGAGTAGCTGGTTTTATGAGAGGCTTTACAGTAGTGAAGTCCCTCAGGAACAGGCTCATGGCAACCCTTTTCTGAAAAATCTTCCCCAGGTTTCCAGCAGCGCTAATGCAGAACTCAAGAGGGAACTTACCCTTGAGGAACTGCATAGTGTACTCCAGAGTATGGAGTGTGGCAAAGTGCCAGGCATCGATGGCATTCCTGCCGACCTTTACAAGGTTTTCTGGGATGACATGGGAAGAGACTTGCTTCTTGTTCTCAAAGACAGCTTACCTAAAGGGCGGCTGCTCCTCAGTTGTCAGAGAGCTGTCCTTACCTTGTTACCCAAGACAGGTAACCTTAATGACTAGATCCTGGCAACCTGTATCTGTTCTCTGTGTAGAATATCATCTGCTCTCCAAATTTTAGCAAATAGACTAAAATATGTGTTAGAAGAAGTGATCCATCCTAACCAGACTTACTGCATGCCTGGATGTTTCATATACAATGTCTCTTTTATAAGGGATGTCATAGATATGGGTAGGAATTCCTCCTTGCATTTTGGTCTTATTTCTGTTGATCAGGAAAAAGCTTTTGACTGGGTTGAGCACAGTTACTTGTGAAGTACCTTAGCCACATTTGGTTTTGATCCTGATTTTATCAACTACATAAAGGTTATGTACTAAGACATTGAAAGTATACCAAAAATAAATGGTGAACTATGTGCCCTTTTCAAGGTTCACAGAGGCATTAGACAGGGATGCCCCCTATTTGGGATGCTGTACTCGTTGGCTATTGAACCTCTTCTAACTTTACTGAGGAAATAATTACAGGGTGTCTCCTTTCCCAAATGTAAAAACTCTTTTAAAGTCACCACCTACTGTCATATATTGGGGCTGATAGCGGATGTAAATGCAGAAAGTTGTTTATTTAGAAAACATACAA
>JAOTRR010037949.1:0-16307 GCA_028570945.1 Gogo arcuatus
AGATTAATTTTGTACTCAAATATTATACTAATTGCTTTATATACTTTTAATAAACCGAAACCATTTAAGGGTGATTCATTAAAAGACAAAGCTTAGTGTTGAGTTTATTAACTGATCTGAAGACTTCACTGAATAAAAAGACCTCATGGACATCTCTTCAAAGAAGCTCTGTGCTAAGGTAAGCACACATTTCCTGTTCTGGTGTAACTCTTTAAGGACTGTCTCTTATGCCTTGGCTGAGCACGATTTACCTTTACACAGAAAAGTATATCTGGTACTGCTAGACCTAAACTTAGATAAATTGCACAGAGGATCACACCCACACCCCTTTTCGACCAACAGGGAACAGGCTCTTGAACAGGTTTCGTTCAGGCTTCTTTGAACTTTGGTACCAGCCAGCGTTTCCAACAGTTTTGAGAAGAAAATTGTATTTAAGGATGTGTCATTGACAGAGGGTATTGCGCAGTGCACAACAAAAGTAAACAGTAGTAGCAAGATGGTGGATTGCATTGATTACTTGCAAGCTTTTGTCCTGTAATTGCAGATATTTGATTTCTTCCAAAATACAAGCATGGACCAACTAGTAATCATAAGAAGACGTAGAAACTCTCCTAAACTAATGACACATCCACACCCCTTTTTGACCAACAGGAAACGGGCTCTTGAACAGGTTTTGTTCAATCTTCTTTGAACCTTGGTACCAGCCAGCGTTTCCATTAGTTTTGAGCAGAAAATTGTAATCAAGGATGCATCATCGACAGAGGGCATTGCACAGTGCACAACAAAAGTAAACAATAGCAGCAAGATGGTGAATCACATTGATTACCAACTAGAAATCATAAGAACATGTAGAAACTCTCCTAAACTAATGACACACCCACTGATGTCATCATGGTTCGCACTGGAAAAAACAGCTATCTTTTGGTTCCAGCTGGGGATCAACTTTTCAGGTTCCGAACCAATTGATCTGTGGCCAAAATGCTCCAAATGGTTCAACTTTGGTGCACGAACCAGAACGGAATCCGTTCCCTGTTGGTGGAAAAGGGCTATGGATGACACACAAGTGTATGGATAAAGATGTTTTTCCATTCAAGACACCTGGCCAAAATCAATAAACTTTAACTAAACAGCAGACAAATCAACGTAACATATATACAATTCAAATTGATGTAAGTATTGCCTTTCTGTAAGAATAAATCTAGTAAAATATAAGGAAAATGACTTGTCATGTTGTTAGATATTTCTATGGTGCCTCAGAGTGTGATTTATTGTACCAGAGAGATCAGAAATTTATTAAAGCTAATATTAAAGCTAAAGCTAAAGCTAGATAAAACTCTTTCCATCACATTCTTGTAATGACAAATGTAATGACTGTAGATGAGCTTTACACTGGTTTTTACTCTGTCTCTTTATCTCTGTCTCCATTTCCCTCTTTTTCTCTGCAACCAAAATATTGACTTTCTACTCAACTGAAGTTATCTCGTTATTAGTTTTCATGATTTTTTTTCTTCTCAAATAAATATGCATGCTTTAGCTCTTGGCCTTCAGTTTTAATAATCTTTGATTTTAAAAGTACTGGATTTCTTTTTCTTGTATCACTGAGGAATGTTTCTGGCTCAGACAAAAAAAAAACAGATTTGTTTTAACTGCGTAACTACTGTATCTACATTCTCTTCTCCACACATTTCAATCTTTCTCACATTCTTGCTTTATAAGAAGTGAACAGTGTGTTAGACGTATCCTCTGTGACCTGAGCAGCTCCATCAGTGATCTATATTTTCACCAGGTAAAGAGATTTAGCAGAGAATAACAACAGTGAGGTCACAGGAAGTCATGGAAAGCTAGAAGGAAAGTGGAAAACTACATTCACTGCAGTTCATGGTTTACAAATGTGATTAAATTTCATGAGGTACCATCAGGCTTTCACTGTCGGATGGTGTTTGGTGGAGATGTTCAGTGATGAATAGTGTTTGGTGGAGATGTTCAATGTTGAATGGTGTTTGATGTGAGTGTTTGATGCTGTATGCTGTTTGTTGGAGATCTTCACATCACAAATACAGTGAAAAGGAGACAGTAGATGGCACTGAGACTTCTGAATATACAACATCTACAGTCATGAAATGATGGGTCATGTGATGAATCATGTCTCATCTAACATTTTTTATTTAAATTTTGGTTAGAAATGTCTCAACTCCTGTGATGATTGAGGACTTTGTGTCTCTCTGCTTTGACCACATTTCTGTTTTCAGGGTCTGCTGGATCACTCAGACCTTCAGTGTGAGGTTTCAGCTCTCCAGCATAGGCTGAATCGACTGCTCGCTCTTTTCACAGCCTCCTATTAGACATCATATGAAATCTGTCTCTATCTGTCGCTGTGCTGTTTGTGTCACTGATTCAGTCTTGAATTCGACCTGCTCACAGAACAAGAGGCTCAACATGACACTCTACAGCTTTATATATAATAAACAAAGTACAGGTGAGTCCTTTTTTCAATCGATGATCTTTTAACAATATTTAATGATATACACTCACCGTCCACTTTATTAGGAATACCTGTACACCTTCACATTCATGCAGTTATCCATTCAGCCAATCATGTGGCAGCAACACAATGCATAGATCATGCATAAATGACTTTGAATGGTGCAAAAATGCTGCCACATGATTGGCTGATTAGATAAATGCATGGATATGCAGGTGTACAGATGTTCCTAATAAAGTGGACGGTGAGTGTAAATTTATGTATTTTTATTATAACTGACAAAGCAAAACGGTTCTTGGTGGATGGCTCATTGACCTTTGGACTGGACTGCAACTACAAAACTATTTAAAATAAATTTCATTGTATAGTGTCCATTACACACTATACTTCCTGTAAGTGTTTGTAATGTACTCAGTCTGGCTGTAAATGATGCAGCAGAAAAACAATCTCGATCTCCATTCTGCACTGAATCAGGAGCTGATGGAGAACATAAATGTAATTACCTGGAACTACTGGCTGGTTTTCTTTTTCTATTTTTTACCTCAGGAAAGCCGCTTTCCTCTAATTGGATCACTGCTTTATTAATGATTGCTTTCCCCTTTTAATACTGATTTTTTACAAACACTTTCTAGCTATACTCCTAGAAAATGTAGAACCTTATGGACAGTATAAGGAAATTTCATTTGTCTCTCTAATATCCCTTTTCCACCAACAGGGACCAAATTCCGTTCTGGTTCGCACACCAAATGTTGAACCGTTTAGAGCATTTCGACCAAAAATAAATTGGTTCGGTACCTGAAAAGTTGCTTCTGAGATGGAACCAAAATATAGCTGTTTTTTCCAGCATAAACCATGAAAATATCAGTGGGTGCGTCATTATTTTGGACAGGAAGCAGAGCGCAGCAATGGAGAACGCAATGGAAAAGGATACATCTTCAGGAAAAAATGGAATGAAAACAAATATCTGCAATAACAGAACAAAAGCTCACAGGTAATCAATGTGCTCTGCCATCTTGCTACTACTGTTTACTTCCATTGTGCATTGTGCAATGCCCTCCGTTCATGATGCATCCTTGAATAAAATGGTTCTGCTCAAAACTGGTGAAAACGTGGGCTGGTTCACTAGCTGGCACCAAGGTTGAACGGAACCATGAATGGAACTGGTTCAAGAACCCGTTCCCTATTGGTTGAAAAGTAGCTTCTGGGAAACATTTGAGGTTCTGTGTAGATTCCTACAATTAAGTCCTGTCAACTTTTATTCCAACTCTAACTGAAAGGAAGCTATAGCTATTATAGTTGCTTGTGAGAGGTTCACTGAACATATCTAGAAGAGGAATCGTATTCAACTTAAGCAAGATTTTGGCAACATCCATCTCAATCCTTATCCTTTGTTCCATGGTTTCAATTTGTTTTCAGTGTGGAATGATTTACGAGGACGTTGTGGATATTAGTTTCCTTTACATCTGTGTTGTAAGAGTTTTATGTGAAGATCAGGGCTCGAGTGTCTCAGTAGATTAGCTCTGACCTCAGTCTGCTCTCCTGTCTGCTGGATATAGGAGAATACAGGATTGTCCTGGCCTCTTCCCCTATAATTTACACTGGTCTCTTTCTGACATCTCTCTCCAATTCTTTTCTCTATTAGCTCCAGTCCTGGACTCCAGTCATGTCCTATTGACTTTCCCTATTCTCCTGAAACTCACATCCTCTGGTTAATCTCCATCACCCTTTTCCTTTTTTAAATAAAGTGATGTGAAAGTATTCCTTATTATACAGTAGGTAAGTTGTAAATGCATGTTTATTTTAAATATATATAAACATTTATTAATTCATTTTTGTAATGTAATATGGAAATTCCAGATTAGTTACAAAAATGACAAGGACACAAATATGTAGCATCTAGAAAGCTACATAAATTACATTTTAAAAAATTGTCATGATTGTTTTTAAGACATTACTGGAAAGTTCACTACATTAAAATCATAATGAAGTGTTTGTTATAACATTGATTGTGATTGTTATTATTATTATTATTGTTTAATTTGGTTGATTGTCACATTAGTGCCATGTTTGACCATGAACCCCACTTCCTCCATTCATCAAGGCCTCACAATATGGCTGCCTAGAACTCCATTTCCCATCAGCCACCACAATTAAAGCTGACTCCTGATTATGCACACCTGTTTTCAGTTTCACCCTTCATTAGTCTGGTTATATACACACCCTTTTGCTGGTGCAGGGTTTTTTTTTTGTTTGTTTGTTTTGTTTTTGTGTTTGTCACATCCTTGTTATTTTCTTCTTTTTTTCAACTGGTGTAAAAAAAAATCATCTGCACTTAATTGCATCCGTCTCCACCACTACATTCCAGGTTGAGTTTCACCATTGATTTTAGTGTAGGTAATAAATTGGACCATCTACATCATGGCAGGTTCTGATCATCTATGTTAGTGATGAGGTAATGAAGCTTTCTGAACCAATGAAACTTCGAACCCAAATGAGTCGAAAAAATGTTCAATCCTTGAAGCTTTGTTTAATACAGTGCACCCTAGTGCCCCCTAATGGTAAAGAAAATGAATAGCAGAGGCCAATACATATGTTTTTGTTACTGTTCACATAATATATATGACTGATTTCTGTAGAAAGTGTATAATGTGAGTTATTAACTGTGTATTTTAACATAAGCAAAATATATTCTGTTTTTACATATGCGACTGATGAATAAACATTCTTGTGACAGTAGGACATGGGGAGCTTAAAGGTTTTCATTTAAAAAAAGTATTTGTTCAACAGTCTTGGGGCTCAGTCTGTTCCTTTTCTTATTAACAATCTCCCCTGCCTTGGAAAAGAGTACCTTCACATGGAACAGAGGAGGCTGGAATGCATAAAAACTGTAGGGCTAATTGGTAAAGACTGGGATAATCTTTTTTGTGATGCCCAGTACTGCAGTGGATCCTCAGATCTGGGGATAATTAGGGCACCGAGGTAGCACTGAACCTCAACGGTTGCATCCACTGTTGCATTTTGGACCTGCCTTGTTTCTTCCCCATGACTGTCCAGCATTTCCCACAGATTCTCTGCAAATTATAATACACATTAATGAACACTGAACTGTCAATGTTTTGTATAAGAAACTAATTAAATACACCAAAATAAAACCTACCACACTCGGTTGCTGAAAAGGCTGGTTGAGCTTCTGCTGGAGATTCTGAAAATGCAATTAGATGTAGACGGCTCTACAACTGTGTCCACACCATCTAACATGGTATACATTCCTACTCTATTTATTTCATAATATCTGAATGTACCTTTACTACTTCCTTCAGATGTTCGTGCCTTTTCTTTATTCTTTGCATGAAAATGTCTATGCATCGATGAGGTGTTGTTGTAAGCCAGGTTCTGGGAGCAAATCAGACACTGAACCTTATGTGAGAAAATATTAATGTATATGCAAGAAAGGATGACTTTTAAATGATCAAACTATGTTTAGGACATACCTTATTTGGAGACAGCAAAATGTTCCCAAATGTGAGAGCAAGTCCTCTTCTGAGTTTGTTCCATTTGTATCAGTAAAACTTTCATAAAACTAAAAGCACTCGATATTATGCTCATGGAAACACCACATAGTGGTTTGAACCAGTTTTAACTGCTTCTGAACCTCTGACCACACAGTCACGTCAGTGTGTACAGAACGAAGCTTCGGTTGTCACTCGATCATGTGACTTTGGCCATTCAATACAAGCTTCGAATCACTGCTTTGGGAAGCACTGCTTTGTAGTTTTCAAAGCTCCGGAGCTTTAATCTGACTCACAATTACTGACTTTCTGGAGCATCAGTATATATTGTTTTTATTCCAGATGGAGCCTCTTACTGTCTCTGTCAGGACGTTTTGCTCAACTACAGTTAAACTGTCAGATCTAATGAAAATGGCAGCACTATTACTCTACCTGATTCTTATTAAACTGCTCTCATACATGCTTTGATTTTAACAGCTGAGTGCTTCATAGTGTAATATTTCTGCTCAGAGATTTTTTTCCATGACTCTTCTCTGACCATGGCCAATTTATTTCTGCCATTTTCTTTTTTACTCTGATAATGTGATTCATGCATCACCAATTTCAGTAATTTGAGCTTAGTTCCACACAGCCTGATCTCTTTTAAACCCAGAAGTCCAGAGACAACTAATGATAACCTACAGCTTTTGTCTCTCTCCTCTCTAAATCTGTTCAAATCTGATTTTTCTCTCACTGACTGTAAAATCCGCCACCCTGCAGCACTTAACACGAGCTCGTGTTCCTCTAACTCTATATTCCTCCTAAAATGATTTTGCATTACACCGCATTACTGTTCAATTCTTGTTTCCAATTGCTTAATTATTCTTCCATCATTACTAATAGCTTTGCTTGTGAGAATATTGATCAGTTAGCCTTCTGATGGAGAAGATCACAGCATTAGTGGTGCATATCCAAACATCAGAGAGGACTAGCAAGAGCGAGAGCAGCATAGTTTCAGCAGAGGAAGTCGGTTTCATTTTCAAATTCAGATCCAGGACCATTAAACTATTCTGTATTTTTCCCCCATGCCTCCATAACTATGGGAACACAACATTGAATAGGTGTCCAAAATTATGTGCAGAGGGTCCATGGGGCAGGTTTTCATGGCAGGTGTGCTTCTGTTGGTTTGGAATGAAAACCTGCAAAATAAATGATTTGTAGGTTTGAAGTCAGTCTTTGTTGACTCCGCCTCTGCATCTGCGCTGAAAAACCATTGGCAGTAGAAACCCAAGCCACCGATTTACATTTATTCCTCATTATGAAACCACAAAAGTATTAAAAATTGTAAAACCATTATCAGAATAGTATAATGTACATGAAACACAAGAAAAAATAGCAAACCATGCTGCAAGGCTGTGTAGCATAGCACACACAACAATGATGGCACAGCTGCGTTCATCTACAAACTCTAAGCCCCCCAATTATTTGTGTTGGCACCGTTGAAGCACTTTCCAAATGCCCAAAGCTCGCTCTATAGCACTGCGTGTCCTCTAATGTACCCTGTGATCTCTCTTCTGCCTCAGTTTGGGGATTTCAAGACCAGAGTGAGTAAATGAGGAGTGGATTCCCCGTAAGTATCCAACAGCAAATGTACCATCATTTGCCATCTGACACACACCAAAATTGGTGCAGATGAAGGAATCATGTGTACTCACAGGCCACTTGGCCACAAAGTTCATGAAGAGTCCTTGGTTGTTGCATATGACTTGCATGTTCAAAGCTGAGGAGCCTTTACAGCAGATGTAGATGGAGCTCAAGAGGCTGGGAGTATGTATTGGGGTCATTGTGTCACTGCGCCCACAATTCCAGGAATGTTTCCAATGGCATGAAAACTGATTTTGGCTTCATGGCGCAGCAGTGCTTTCATGACTGTATGCATAGATTTGGATACTGCAGTCTTGCTAAGCCCATGGGCATCACCTACAGTCTACAGAAATCCACCATCCAATTTCTCCTGGTTCCTCTTGCCAGCTCCTTCTTCTCCAGACCAAGGAGGACCATGATCTCACCCCTGTGCAGCCCATATCTTTCACGTCACCACTAAGACTGAGGAGGTTCATACTTAATGCTGCTACACCTCACAATGATGTTCATAGTAACTGGGAATCAAATCTGATTAAGGCTGTATCAAATGTATGTCTTTATAATATTAATCATGTAAAGTATGTACTGTATATCCCAAAGTAATATTTAACTTTTTACACTTAGGAATTTTATTTCACTACATTCCACTAGAATCTGCTTAACTTCTCTTCATTTTCTCATTTCGACTCATTACTAAGTTGTGAGACTTCATTATCTTGTTGATCTCCTTGCTACATGTTACTAAGTCATGCATTATTGCATTATTATTAATTCAGAATCATCTACAACACTGTGCAAAAGTCTTAGACACCCTATTTTTTGTACAATTTTTGTTCTAGATGTTTATTTCATGGCTTCTGCATTATTGAGTCAGTACAAAAACATTTTAGATTTCCAAACATTACTTTTGCAACTTTTTAAATGTTACAGATAAATTGTGCACATTAGAAAAGAAAGCACCGTATTACATAAAAGACTTTTCAGACCAAAAAAACCCCCACCATAATGAAAGCTGTTGCATTTTCATACAGAAAGAAACAGGAAGTGTGAGTCAGAGTCTCCAGAAGAACTGAGTCAGATTCTCCAAAATGCTCAGTGAAACATACCAGCCAATTTCCTCTACAATTCCTGAGACTACTGTGTCATTCATTTTCATTCATTCATTTATTTATTTATTGAAAGAAAAGGGTTAACTCACCAAATATTGATTTTGTTTAGTTTATTATATTTTACTTCTCTTTATAGTATAGAATATAGGATGTCCAAACTTTTTCAAAGGGGTCCAGATTAGACCTCATCGATATACCCATATATGCTGTATATATAGTCATAAATATGTTTACCGCAGACATAGACATATGAACGGTGTAGGAACTACAGTACATTATATACTGTATATGTGAACCCCCACATCATTTCAGGGACCAAAAGTGATTAGACAAATTAATAATCATACATTGTCATTTTTTAATACTTAATTAAGGAGTCTTTCAAGAATTCATAAAAGGTTTTCCATGTTTAGTGGTTTCCAGCTCTTTTGAAATCGCTCCTTCTCACTAGCTGGGTTTCCATTGCAGTTTTCCGCACAATAGACGCGATATTTCAACAAAACACAAATGTGAATGGTTTGTGTTTCCATTGAATGATGTTATGTGATAAAAGCTGGGTTTTCTCCTCTTGCACTCTTTTTTCAGAAAGGTAGCGTTTCCATTTGCTCTTCATGTCGTGTGATTTAAATGTGATAAATTTGTTTCCATTTCGATTTTTTTGAAATACTGCTTTATCAAATCGTTTGAAAAACCACCTCATGCGAGTGTAAAAACTTTTTTGATATTTGAGTTTTTTCTAAATTCATGTGTTTCCATTACTCGTTTTTTAGTTCTCAGTTTCAAATTGTACATTAAGCAGGTTAATGGAAACACGGCTACAGTTGACTTTGCACTGTTTGTCTGTAGCCGTGACTAAAGATCATTCTGTAAATTAATTTGTTAACACACTAACGTGTTGGCCGGTGGGCCACCTATCACACATTCTCAGTGAGACGCCGCAGGTCAGTTAACATCTGTTCATGGGCTGCATTCAGCCCTGGGGCCGGACTTTGTAAACCGCTGTAGTATATTATTTCATGTAGAAAAGCTTACTGTCATTATTTATGATCACATCTTCCCTTAACAACATTTCTTTGCATGTTCTGCACAGTGCTCTAAATCTACAACAATTTACATCTCTTCATTAATACGGCAAAATAAAAGCATGTTAACTGTTTTGAAAGTTAATTCCAATATGCAATAACTAATATACAGGTTGTGAATTGTTTAATTTTTAGATCATTTATCCATCAATCAATCAATCAATAAAAAACTAAACAATAAATAAAACATTTCATCCCCCGGGAGAGTCACAAACAAAGGTGATCAAGTGCCTGGAAACCACAAGATAACAAATTATAATCATATTTAGTATTTTGGCTCTGACTATAATGTGAATGTTACATGAATATTTATTGTTTTTAAAAATTGTAGAGCCTTTATGAGGTATAAAGGGTGCAAAGTTTCATGATGGACGTGCGACACTGTACATTAATTATACATTTATATAACTAATCCAGTCTCTAAAGGTTACTCCAAAGAAATAAGTCAACAGAATAAACAATAACGTATTATAACTGATTGGCATATGATTTATACTCTGTACACGTTTGTAGAAGATTTGAGTGATCTGTGTCTCTTCTGTGGGGAAAACATCAACCCAAGTAATCCAGTGTTGACACCCGCATGGGTAATGGGGCATTTTTATTTTTAAAAGATTCTTAATTTAGAAAAATATTAATAATACCTTAATTTTATTGGGCTTTTCCACTGTCACATGCTATTCCAGCTAAACGTGGACTGTGAAAGTCTAATTTAAAGATTTTTATTGCTCAGCATGTACCGAAGAACAGACCAAGGTTAACAGTATTTTTCAAATACTATGTTGTGTGTGTTGTGTTTTTGTTTAATTAAAAAGTATTTCATAAATTCATTCATAGTTATAAAAGCATTTGGATGAAACTTGTAGAGTTCAGAGGAGAAAAAGGAGATGATCATCACTGTTGTATTTCAAAGCCATTTTCAGTTGTAATATCTGCAGAAAACCTTCTTTCACCAGTACCAGGTAACCCAGTTCTCTCTGTGGGGTCAAACTTGTTGAATGAAACTGTGAAGCAGATGCATTAGCACCAGGACAGTATGATATAAATGCAATCTTGCTGCAACATGCTCCAGAAAAACCACTTTTCTAGGTGCACTTGTTCTCAGTGAGATGAGGAACTTAAAATAATCACACAGACAACTAAAATCTAGTTTATGTCTGCAACACAACCTCACAACCTTAAAAAACAAATAAACAGACACCACTGCCCGAACAAGAGAATATTTCTGAAGAACTAGGTATTTACAGATCTAAAGTGACACATTAATTCTAGCGATGTTACACAGAGACGCTTAAAACAGGGAGAAAGCCAGAATTAGCAAGTAAAGCTAACCAGCAGTCAATAGCGCGTCGCTTAGCAACAAGCTAACCGGCTCACGTTAGTGTTGGAGATGACCTTCTCAAAACAGCGATTAGTACGGACAGTGTTGTAGATTTAAGACAGCGTTTCCACGGCGGCCTCAGAGACCAAACACTTCCTCCATACTACCTTTACCACTGTAACTTTTCACCGAGAAAGTTAGAAAACTGGCTCAGAGTCTCTCCACACGGTCCTTCAGTACTCTACGCATGCGCACAGCGTAAGCGTGGGCGGAGACGTGCCAGAATGGATGCCAGAATGTCGAACGCCAGAATGTGACATCAAAATATAACTTATGGAGTGTTTCTGATTTTTGAATTTGGCGAGAAAGACAACCATGAAGATGTTTCGAAGGCTGAGAGAACGATTTCGACAGTGAAGGCAGAAGAAGTCTAGGAAGGATCCTCAAGTGCAGGTGTTGCAGGAGGATTTGGAGAAAGTATCAAGAGAGATGGAGGAATGTAAGATGATGGAGGAAAAGAGAATGGAAGAGAGAGATGCATCGGTGAAGAAGGTTGCAAAGTGAAGGTCATTTCCAGTTCTGAGCGAAAGCACTGGGACAGAGACATGGACAAAAGAGACACCAGACTCCAGCAGAACATCACTAAGCTCCAGGCTTCTCTGAAAGTCTGTGAGGAACGGGAGAAGACTGCAGCGCTGGAGAGAGAGCTTGAAGAGAGAACGAGAGCAACTGGACATAACGAGAGCGCAGCTGCAGGCCAATTTGGCTTCTAACAGAATAGAGAAAGTCACATGCCTGCAGGAGAATAACAAGCTCCAGGATTCTCTGAAACTCTGTGAGGAACAAGAGAAGTCTACAGAGCTGGAGACAGAGAGGTTGATGAGAGACATCAAGTGACTGGAGATAAAGAAAGTGCAGCTGGAGGCCAGCTTGGCTTCAGTGCAAAGGCAACAGGAACAGGAGAAAGAGATCAAACAGGTCATGGAGGAGAGGAAAGCTACACACCTCCAGAGCATCACTGAGCTACAGGCTTTTCTGAAACTCTGTGAGGAGCAAAAGAATCGCACAGAGCTGGAGATAGGGATCATAATAAGAGACATAGAGCAACTGGAGACAAACATCGTGCATCTGGAGGAAAGAAATAAGACAGAAGAGAAGAGGATAGCTGCAGTCCTGCGGAACAACATGGAGCTCCGGGCTTCTCTGAAACAGTGTGAGGAAAGGAGGAAGTCTGCAGAGCTGGAGAGAGAGAGCCAGATGAGATACCGAGAGGAACTGGAGAAAAATGCCACGCAGCTGGAGGCCACTTTGGTTTCTGAGCAAAATAAACAGGAGTAGGAAAGACAGAAGACTTATCCAGACATTAAAGGAGATGAACACCATGTTGCTGCAGAACATGTCCGAGCTCCAGGCTTCCCTGATGCTTGGATTCAGAGTGAGAGCACCAGAAGCAGGAACAAGAGAAAGACAAGCAGGATGACTGAAAGAAGAACAGCAGCCATTTCTTAGACAAACCCCTGGAGAATGAGTGGTCCTGTTCCTAGGATGATGTAAAGTGGGAAAAAAACAAAAAACAAACAAACAAACAAACTCCATTTTTTACCCACAACTGAGGTAAAGGAGCAGGAGCAGAGTAAAAGTGACTGGATTTTTATTTAATAATAATAATAATAATAATAATAATAATGTGTTATTATATCTAATATTTTACTTATATTCACACTGACACTCATCACTACACTCCAAAATGACAGAACTACTCAATTTTGCAATGTAACATCGGTCACATATTTCACTGAGGTCAGAATATATCTTAGACAGTTTTGCTTTCTTAAAACTGCACACTGTTAGTGTAAGTTAACACATTATGGCAGATATAGTTTCTTGTAAAATAGTTTAAGCGTAAATAGTTAAGAGCTTCACACTGCCATCTATCACTGTGACTGTAAAAGACGTGGACCTTTACAGTGATCACACTGTTTCAACATGGCACAATGGTCCTTCATTTAATTCCTTGCTATAGAGAGCAGAAGCTATGTAAAGCATTCAAACTTTGAGGAAAAAAGTGAAAATCACAATATTCAAACTTCAATCATAAACTATTTGAACTCAGATTATTATGAGTTGATATTGTGTACAACGTCAACAAGACCAAATTAGGATGATACAGTGTCACATGACAGAATGAATAGGGCTTCGCTTTTTTATGGCTCTTGGCCGCTCCATGCCTATCAAAATTTAATAAAAGTTTGGATGATATGCTGAATTTAATTTGGTCTAAATTTGGCAGCTCAGCCAAAGAGGGCAAAAGTGCTGTTGCTCGGGCAACTTTAGCCTGGCCTTGTGCATGTCCTTACTAGGAAACACTAGTAAGTGTGTACCAACACATTTTTGCAAAATGTTGATATTGTATGGCTGTTGATATCATATGGTTGATGCTGTTGATGCTTAATTGATATTGTATGGTTGATATTGTATGGCTCTTGGTATTGTATGTTGATATTGTATGGTACCAACACATTCTGTAAAATGTGTACCAACACATTTTGCATCATTAACATGTTTTACTATTTCATGTATTATTTATATTATTTATCATGTATTAGGACTAGAATTGAGTTACTGAGTATTTTTAATTAGTATATTTTTTAAGTTATTTGCCCAGAACTTGTTTTATTTTATAATTTCTAAAGTATACCTTATTATGATTAATTTTACAGAATATATTATATAGTACTCTGTATGATACTGATTTAACCTTATTATTAGACATTATTAATGCAACATTGTCCATGCTTTGCTCCTTTGATTATCATCATTTAATTAATAATTATTATTATAATTAAATTAAATAATTAAAAAATAATTTATTTAATATACAACCACAAATCAGAATCATAAACAATAGATTGTACATGAGAATGGGATTAAAACATTTTTTTGGCTTGATTGCAACTTTTGAACTCTTCCTGTCAGGTTTAGTTTATTCTGAGTAAATAACAAATAAACTGTATTTGTCTTTGAGTTTTAATTTGGATTTAATTTGTTTCAATTTAAAACCAGAACCCAGTGCTGTGAATATTTTTAATGTGTGTGGAACTTGTGTATTACAAGGATGGATTTTTATTCTACAAATTCTGTACAAATCTAATTGATGCCATGAAAAGGCTATTAATATCAACATAGTGTTTTTAACTCCAACATTTCTCAGCTTTTGCAGTAAGAGGCTTTATAAGAGTATAATATAATCAGAGGTGTGAGCAGAATGAAGTTCTGCACTAACAGTAGGTGTGTTTTACTGAACAGCACACTTATAACCAGATCTCAGAGCACAATGTGACTTTATACCGCTGTGTTTGTACTTCAGTTCAGATCTGTTCATAAAACTGCCGCATCTGTGAAGCACATAAAGCAACAATAAAGAACAAAGTCAACAATTATTTAGTGTAAAATAGAGGTAATAACACACTCACAATATAAAGATAAATATTTAAATCACATTTCTAATGAACAAACAACTTTCATACACTATTTATATCGCCCTTTTTAAGTCAAATAGTATTAGTCATGACTTTCTTGTATGACTGTATAATGCTACATGTTGGGATCATTTAGTGTATAGATGTTAATACATAAGAGAAAATGCTGGGAAATAATGAACATATCTCATGTTTTATCAAATCAAATGATGCATGAATTTATTAAAAAAGGAAAAAAACTTTATTCAATTGCAAGCTGGTTATGTGATTTTGACTCCTGCATTTTTACCAAATCTGTTTTCTCTTTCCACAAAGGGTTGCTTCAATTAGACACAATAAGGCACATGTTTTCTACAAACACGTACACACTTTCTTTACTTTTTTTTTATCTGGAGCCTCCCTGTCCTGTTCCGTACCCCAGTGCTTTCTTTACTTGAACTCACACTATCCTGTTTATAATGGGGATGTGTTCTTCATCGATGAAAAGTTAAAGGAAAGTCGTGTTGTAGTAGATGTCATAAACCTGGTATGTCTATGGCTGGAGTGTGGAGTGTTTTAATTCATTCTGGGTTGTTTTCTGTAACCCAGCTGTTGGGTTCGTGGTTGAAGACAGTGCCCCTCTCCTTCTCCACTAGATGTGACTATAATCTACCCAGCAGCTGGGTCAATTTAACTCAGTTGTTTCATTGTTTGAGCTAAGTAACAAATTTAAAAAAAAAAAAAAAAAAAAACCTGTCCTCTTCAGCAGTTTTCAACATGTACTGGAAAACAACCGATTATGGAGTAAAATAAAGGTTTGTATCTACTTTTAACCTTTTTTATCCAGCACAGAGACATGCCCTTCATGAAATGACTGATGACAAATAACTATTATTGCAGGTTGCTAGCTAATTGTGTTGATAGCTTACATTAGTAATCTTTTTTTAACATCAGTAAGGTAACATTTATGTTTGATAATATTTAGCCTCAACCTGAGCTAAGTCACATTAAACTTGTTAAATGCTGTATTAGTGTCTCATCCTAATGTAAAGCCTATTTTAAGTGTCATGTTGGTCCAAATCAATCCATTTTCTGTTTGATTCACAGGTCTAACATTATACCAAAATGGATGGAACAGTGGTATTCCCATGTCTGTTGTTCATGTCTGTTTTACTGACAGTTGAAACAATAAAAAAAAAAAAAAATCAATATAATCTGACTCTAAAAATAATATAATGTGACTTCTAATCTTACGCAGCAGCTGGGTGTTGCTACCCATCTGTTGGGTCAAAACAATGCAGCCACTGGGTCATGCTACTGTTTTTTTCAACAAACTTTTTTCCTGGGAAGATGGCCACTTCAGAGATTGAAGTTTGTAATATTATATTGTGCTTATACAAACTTGCCTACTATATCGGCATCAAAAATGACATGCTAATAAGTGATTCCCATTCAGCTGTCGTCTTTCAATTAGCTAATCCCAAGGTTGTCATCTACCAAATAATCTAGCTATCTAGCATTACAGGCTAACCTTTATTTCACATTAACTAAGGTTAGCAAAACACTCAAACACCATGCAAATTCCATAGCAAGTAAGCACATTCTTTCACACACTCAGCTCACAAGCAGGCATCCTGTAGCAAAGTAGCTGATAACGTAAGCTTAGGAAACTGCTGCTGACCTGTTCTTGTTTAGCTGTGTAGGTATTTCAGTATCAGCTAGC
>JAOTRR010038088.1:0-16304 GCA_028570945.1 Gogo arcuatus
CCTTTGCCTGTCTCACGATTCTGAGTTTGCCTAACGATTTGGATTTGTATGCCTGCTTGTTTGTTTGTTTTTATAATAAACTCTTTCTGCACTTACATCCGTCTGCAGCCCCACTCTCTGACATCAACCTGTCTCATGTCCCTGTCCATAGCCAAATGCCCACCATGCCACACAGCCATAAGTGTAAATCCATTTAAGATCTCAGGCTTAAAACATCCTTTCCCATTAATCATTCATGATAGCTAATGTAAAATATACATTTTAGAACATTCACTCAACACTAAACTAAACACACTCAGCCCTATGAAATATTTGGAATATTCAACAAGTTACATGTTGAACTGGAAGTTGCCGCATACAAATATTTTGAACATAATTGGGAAAAAGAAAAGTAAGTTCTCTAATTCTTTTATTCTTTATTATCAATGACAGTACTATTATCAAAGTAACTTTAAAAGTAAAACAATATTGACCAAAATTATAGATTTAAAGTACGTTATTAACAAAAAAAATTAAGGAAATCAGTAGGATGTCCTTGATATCCTTGTGACATAAGCAGGGATGCTACTTAAGTTTGTTTTGTGTAGTTGCTAATTTTATACTTAAAAAACCATCATCTCTGTTACATTCAACCCTGTTGCTCATTTAAGAATAAAAAGCAGCCAGTCAGCAAGGAAATCTTGTAAAAAGAGAGAGAGAGAGAGAGAGAGAGAGAGAATGTTTCATTTTTAAGCATTACAAATGTTAAATTGCACCCAATTAAACTACAGATTATGTAAGCTAGAATCAAGATAGCTGCTTAAATAGAAATGTGAACACGTGGTAGTTTGCTCACATAAAAAAGACTATTAAGACTGTTACAAAAACATGTATATGTTATACTGACAATATCAATGTCATTTGTTTGATAGCTTTAGCCTATAAATGCCAACAATTATACATGTGTGTAACATTTACATCTTGTAGTAAAGGTTTTGTTTGCTCATGTCACATCCGCGCGCATTGGCGCTCGGAGTGTGCAGTGCACGCCTCAGACTGCAACTCGCACGCACCACCACGCTCAAGCTCATTAGGACTAATTGACATGCACCTGTTCCTGATCAGAATGCAATCACAGCATGTGCTTATAAGGACTCACAGTAACGCACAGACTTTGCAAAGTATACGCTCTGTACCTTGTGTCTGACGTTACCAAGCCTTGTATTTTGTATTGCTTTCCTGGTTTTGACTCGTGTTTGTGTTCTTGGATTTTGTCCTTCATCTTCCTGTCTGTGCCTCGCTTGACCATTGCCTGTTTCTCAACTCTGCCTTTGTCTGACATTTTGGAACTGTTTGCTTGCTTTTCAATAAATTCTTCCAGTACTTGCATCCATCCATTGCCCTTTACCTGACAGAATATTTTGCCGACCACATGGATGTAGCAGAAGAGAGCAGGCATGCTGCGCAACACCACACCATATTCATGGTGCCTAAACCGGGATCGGTATGGTTCATCCAGCGGCTAGGGTTGGACATACTGGCACCCTATGATGGCATAGACAATCTGCCCAATGGATTTTTATGACAGTGGAGGCTCTTCTATGAGGACCTGGTGGAGCCCAAGCCCCCAGAGCACGTCTGGGTGGGATGTATGACTTACTGGCTCACTGGACCAGCACGCTGGTGGGCCAAATACCTCCTTACAATAGAGCATCCATTCCTCCAAGACTCAGTGTTCTTTGGCAACATGCTCAAATTCCTTTACCAAGCTCTAGAGAGGGAGATGTTTTTGGGGGAGGGGGGGGCTGGTACTGCTGAGGCCGACACAGCAGCAGATGGGGAGGTCTCCGCTCCAGAGCTCCCTCCTGAGGCTGAAACAGCGGCAGACAGGGTGGCCCTCACTGCAGAGCTCGCTCCAGGGCTTGCACCAGAGGCTGAAGGGGCAGCCTCAGCTCCAGGGCTCGCTCCAGAGGCCAACAGGGTTGCCTCCACCCCAGGGCATGCTCCACGGCTCACTCCAGAGGCTAACAGGGTGGCCTCCACTCCAGAGCTCGCACCAGAGGCCAACAGGGTGGCCTTTGCTCCAGAGCTCGTACTGGAGGCTGACAGGGCAACCTCTGCTCCACAGCTCTCAACAGAGGCCAACAGGTTGGCCTCTGCTCCAGGGCTCGCTCCAGGGCTTGCACCAGAGGCTGACAGGGCGGCCCCCACTCCAGAGTCTATGCCAGAGTCCAAGCCTATGTCGTTGTCTGAGTCCATGCCCGTGTTCAAGTCCATGCCCATGCTAATGCCAGAGTCCATACCCATGCTCAAGCCCAGGTCCATGCCTGAGTCCATGCCCATGCTGATGCCTGAATCCATGGCCATGTTCGAGTCTATGCCCATGTCTATGCCCGAGTCCATGCTGAGGGCAAAGTCTAAACCAGAGTCCATACCCATGTTCGAGTCCATGCAAATGTCTAAGCCTGAGTCTGTGCTGCAGTCAAAGTCTAAGAAGTCTAAGCCAGAGTTGATGACATGTTTGAGTCCATGTCCATGCCTATGCTCAAGCCTATGTCCATTCCTGAGTCCACACCCATGCTGACACCAGGGTCCATGATCAAGCCCATGACCATGCTCAATCCTATGTCCATGTCTGAGTCCAAGCCTGAGTCTAAATCCTTGTTCAAGTCTATGCCAGAGTCCATGTTCTTGATGACACCCATGTCCATGTCTAAATCCATGCCTCTGTACCAAGCCAAACTTGAATCCAAGCCTCCATCTGCATCCATGGTCCCATACCAAGCCTAACCTGAACCCAAACCTCTGCCTGAGCCCATGTTCCGGTGCCACGTCATGCCAGAGCCAGAGCAGAGCTCCGAGGGGACTTCATCCAGCTCCCAATCCCTATCCCCAGGGCCAACCAAGGAGGTTTTTCGCTCCCGGAGGGAGCTCTTTGGGGGGGGGTTCTGTCATGTCCGTGCGCATTGGCACCCGGCGCATGCAGCGCACGCCTCAGACTGCAACTCGCACACAGCGCTGCACTCGAGCTCGTTTTGACTAATTGCCACGCATCTGTTCCTGATCAGAGTGCAATCACAGGACATGCTTATAAGGACTTGCAGTAACACACAGACTTTGTAAAGTATACACTCTGTACCTTGTGTCTGACATTACCAAGCCTTGTATTTTGTATTGCTTTTGTGGTTTTGACATGTTTGTGTTCTTGGATTTTGCCCTTCGTCTTTACCTCTGATATCCTGTCTGTGCCTCGCTTGACCATTGCCTGTTTCTCGACTCTGCCTTTGTCTGAAGTTTTGGAAGTGTTTGCTAGCGTGCTTTTCAATAAACTCTTCCAGCACTTACATCTGTCAATTGCCCTTTATCTGACAGCTCACATAGTAGCCCCAATATTAATCATATGCTGATGGTAACCTGTTTTGGTATGCTATAAACATTATTAAACTTTGTCTATAAATTAGTTACATATTAGTTTTTTGCTGTGATATACATGTATAAATAGTTTGTATAATCATTTTCAGATTTGTCTTAGGACAATCTATGCATCACATGTGACTAAACCTATATGGTATCGTATATGAAAACATCTCAGAGAGGCACAATCAAGACAGATTTACTGTTTTCACTCAGAGGTGTGTCATCATCTCTCCCTGTGGCCCACATGGTGTCCATTATATAGATTAGATCACACTGGTCTTCACTGGGCTCACATATAAAAGTTGAGTTCTGAGAAGAACATAACATCTGTAAATGCACATAATTTGTCAACTGTCTACAGTGTAAGTCTATAATGTACTGTTTGCAGTTTTAAAGATCTGATCATACAGAAGTGGTTTTAATTTGTAGTTACTTTTTATCACAGTTGATATCTGTAAATAGCATTTTATGGTTACATTTTCTCTTCTATTCTGTCAGTTATTAATGATAGCAGTGGTGAGATTTTGTTGGTACAAATATCTCTGTTTCTGCTGACTGAAGGACCAATGATGAAAATTATTTTTAACCTCTATATTCTTTATCTATTTGAATTTCATCATGTTCTACACTCTTTGTAGCAAGTGTTAGGAACTGGGAGTAGATGCAAATGTCGACTATTTTTATTAAAGACATACAAACATAGACTTGGCAAGGGTAAATCTAAAAGTAAGTAGGCTGGAGTTGATAACACACACATGAGAACAATTGCTAGTTACCTGCCACCTCCTCTCTCTGTCCACAACTGATGCTTAACCATGCCCTTGCTGCCTGACTCAGGCCAGGGAGTTGTCCAGCCTACAGCCTGCCAACCATTTAGCCACCAACCTCCACACCCAACCCCCTGCCCATGGCGAGAGGAAATCTACCACCACCATCTGTGCCCCCGGTGTGTGGACCAACTCTAACTTAAATGGCTAAAGTGCCAGATACCAGCAATACCAAGTGATCTGCGTGTTGACATTTGGATGATGGAGCCACTGGAGCAGGTCATGATCGGAAGGGCCATCCTAATAGGTTATATCAGAGGGCAAGGACTGCCCACTGGACTAAGTACTCAGTCTACACTATACTGTACTCTGCTCTTCCTTACCAAGGGTTTCTGGCTGATATACAGCACTGGGCGCTCCTCCCTGTCCACAATCTGGGACAACACATGCCCCAGCCCTCTGTCTGGTGTGTCAGGCTGCAAAACAAAAGTGAGAGGTGAAACAGTGGGTCCCCACACAGAACTGCTTTTATCTGGCAAAAAGCTCATTTGCATGGCTCTGTCCACTGGACTGGATCTGGAATTCCATTTTCAGTGAGATCAGGCAATGGACTAGTGAAGTCTGAATAATTATGCATGAACCTACAATAATAGCCCTAAGAACTGCCTGTCCTCCTTTTTGCTCTTGGATCTCAGGCAGGATGATATTGCTGTCTTGTAAATTTGGGGACACACCAAATGGGAGAGAGGAACCTGGGGTATTTGGGTTAAGATCACACCAGCTCAAAACCCACTTGTCAAAGGCCAACGGGGGCCTTTCTGTGGAGTTTGCATGTTCTCCCCGTGTCTGTGTGGGTTACCTCTGAGTGCCTCAGTTTCCCCCACCATCCAAGGACATGCGGTTAGGTTAACTGGTTACTCTGAATTGCCCATAGGTGTGTATGTGAGTGTGAATGGCTGTCTGTCTCTTTGTATTGGTCCTGCGATGGATTGGCGGCCTGTCCAGGATGGACCCCGCCTGAAAGTTTTCTTGCCTGAAAGTTGGCTGGGATTGGTTCCAGCTTCTCTGCAACCCACAATGGATAAGCGGTATAGAAAATGAGTGAGTGAGAGTGAGTGAATACTATGGTATGCTATGAATATCAAGAAACAATTTGCTTCCTTACTTGTTATCCATCTTATCAGCATTTCAATCACCATTTTTAAAGTTTTTTTTTTAAAGTTCATCAAATATAAAGTGCAGTAATATTTGCAAAAAAAATGTTTTTAAACATATCTTGCAGAAGTTGTTCTTTTCACTTTTACTTTAAAGCAATAATATTTCTCCTTAGGTGCCCAAAACTTTGCATGTAAGTGATATGGACAAGTATACTAGACAGGTGTGATCAGGTCAGACCTGTTGTTTCCACTAAGCAGTGTGTCATCATCTCTCCCTGTGGCCCACACAGTGCCCGTTATAAAGATCAGTTCACAGTGGTCTTCATATTCAGAGCTAAAATCATTTATGAGTGGGGTTCTATGCAGGACACAATAGCTCTGTACATGCACATAATTTATAATTGTTGCCTACTCTGTTTGCATTTTTAAAAATCTGATCTGTAGGGAAGTGGTGTTATTTTGTACAGGCTTTATCTTTTATATATCTGTAAATATTGTGCGAATATATTTTGTATTATGTCAGTTACTAATGAAAGCAGTGGTGAGATTTTGTTTGTACAACAAATATTTCAGGTTGTGCTGACTGAGGGACCGATAATGAAAGTTGTTTTTGCAACCTTACTTGCTATATTCTTTATCTATCTGAATGTCATCATGGTCTACACTCTTTGGAGCAAGTCTGTTTTTAAAGAGACTCCACGCTACATTCTGTTTATCCACATGCTTCTCAATGATTCAATTCAACTTCTCTTCACCTCCATGTTGTACATCTTCAGCCTGTCTTCACTCAAGTTAGTCACGGCTGCTTGTGCTATTATAGTTTTTGTTTCTGTTACAACTTTCCGTAATGCACCTTTCAACCTGGCTGTGATGTCACTAGAGCGTTATGTGGCCATATGCTTCCCTCTAAGACATGCTGAAATAGTCACTCAGAAAAGAACTTGTATTGCTATTGGAGTTGTTTGGTTTATTGGTTCCATAAACTTTATAATTGATTTGCTTTATGTAGCAGTGATGGATTCTAAGTTTTTAACCTCACAAATATTTTGCACAAGAGAAAAGCTCTTCATTAAGCAATGGCAAGCAAATGTTTTACAGGGCTTTAGCATATTTTACTTTGTGTCAGTGTCTGTGATTATCCTTTTCACTTATATCAGCATTGTGATCACAGCCAGGTCCATTTCCTCCAATAAAGACTCTGCTGCAAAAGCCCACAAGACTGTGCTGCTACACCTCATTCAGTTGGGCCTGTGTCTTTCCTCTTTTCTCTACAGCTTCATAGAGCGTGCTGCAGCAATAGTTGGCAACAGCACCCTCTTTTCGGACTTGCTCTTTTTAAATTATTTGTTTGTGCTGATGTTGCCACGCTGCCTAAGCCCACTCATCTATGGTCTGAGAGATGATGCTGTACGGCCCTTATTCATCTACTATTTCTGCTTTGCCACAGGCAAACGCAGGTCTACTGCCAATGTACACTGAATTACAGATATCAAATTGCATACATCAACCTGCTAAATGTCATATTTTGGTGTTGTGAAAAAAATATAAATGGTTATGCATACCTTGTAACCCCATTCTGCTGAGGGCTTTGTTTCAACTCTGGGCATGAGTGTGTGTACCCACTCAGATATAGCTAACCACCATTAAATTGTGTTTTCTTTGACAATTTAAAAAAAATTCTCTGTTTTGCTGAACTGCTAATACACAGTAAAAGTAGGAGAATAAGGTAAAGTAATTTTCAATAAATTTCTGATCTGTCATTAAACATGACATAGTTTTTACTCAAGAGACAGTACATAAAAAGCTTCGTTAAAATATACTGGTAATTCTCCCTTTAGGGTCAGTGAATTAATTGATCTATTTTTCCTCTTGTGAAAGTTTCTGAAATTTTGTGACAGTTTAAAATAAATTTGAAAGTCTTGCATGTAGATGCAAGCAGCTTCAACAGATTAATTTACAGATTAATTTATAGACTTTTTGACCAAGAAGGATATGCTTCAAGAACCAATTAATGCCTTTGCAGATTTAATTGATCATTTCAGTGTAAGATCAAATGTATTTCTTTGGCATCAACTGTGATTCATAACTATGTTAAATGGTGGCATTATTTGTAGTTAAATCCTACCTGCATTTAACTAAGCTTTAATGTTTCATGAATATAAAGGGTTAAAACTAAGATACTATCTCTCTTTGGGGAAGAAATGATGTACAAATCACTTTGATTTGACTTTTGACATCAGTATTTGTTTTATCTTATAAGATATATGAAGACAAGGAATCAGGTGTATGGAGAGGTCAAAAACTGTCCAAAATTTTATAAACAATGATGTAGCAGCCCTTGGCATTAGGAACGACAGCAGAGAGTCTCTCACAGGTGCATATGCATTTTATTCCACTTGAACACGAGTATAGCATCGAACACTGGACATCAAACACCATACACCACCGTACACGGAGCACCATGAAAACTAAAGAAAACAAAACAAAAATAATTAACGTAACATGGTTGAGAACAAATACACAATTTTGCAGAGTAATGTTTACAGACTGTGCTCTGAATGTTGCACACCTTGCTCCGCTCAACCAAGGGTGCAAACCTCCACGAGTTAGCCAATGTGCACCATTAGCCTCTGCGCTCAAAGTCTCATGCATGCTAAATCACAGTTCAATGTACCAAACTTCCAACAGAGGCACATGGCAAATACAAACAGCAGCGAGCATCTGCAGCACAACAAATCAGCTTCCTTGGATGACGGCTTCACCCGCAACACAAACAATGAGCGAAAGCTCTGGCTGCCACTTACAACTGATACCAAGCATAATACAGTATATTGGTAAAATTTCCTCCTTATGTTCTCTATTATTATAAAAATCTTCTGAATGCCACTGTGGTATTAATTACTATTTTATACATTGGCAGCTAATTAATGTGGATGAAAACCCACAAGCTTGCCAGCAAAGCATCTGGTTGAGACGAGAGGTGTGCAACATGGGAATATAGACACAACTAAAAGTCATGCAGGCAATCAGATATAAAAAACATAGGACAAAGAAAGACCACATTTATTAATGTGAACATGAATCACTGTGCAATGAATTCAAAAGGGTCATTCATTCATCCTTAGTAACTACCTGGTCAGTCTTGTGGTGGTTTAAATTATGCTAGTGATTTATACAGTGGACACATACAAACAGAAATAATTATGTGAGTAGGAAAAACAAACAAACAAAAAACAGATCTTGATAAAATAGTACAGAGTGTGCCTGTGCGCCTGAAGTGTCTCCCTTTGGCAGCATGCACCATAAGTCCTTTGTCAGGGCAGCCCTGCCCCTGTCAGGTTTCCTCTTGCCAGGTAATGGGTAATCCCTAATCAATGGCACAGCTCCAAAACATACACCTCACTGGCTACTAGTTGATGTTGGGGAGCCAAATGCCAGATCTGGTGTACATGTCTTTATAATCCCCATGCAGCACACCTCTCCCATTAACCCTTTCCCCACTGCAGACCGCTATTCTGGTCTCATTGTAGTATGTAGTATTGTAGTATGTAGTATTCTGGTCCCTGTGTATTGTACATGCTGATTGGTTGAGAAGTCGGATTCTCCGGGATTTCCTACAACATAATTTAGATAAGTACAATGTTATTTTATGTTAATTAGGGTTACACATCTTTCTTTCGGTAAATATTAGTAGATAAAACTAATCTGCGTTCAGTTTACTGTCATATGTGTTACATATTCTCGAAGCAGAATTCCTCTAGTTTCCAACGGTACCAAATATGTCACTATGGCACACACTCTAGTTCACTATATTTTCTTTTAAAATTGTGTACTGGTTTATATTGAATTTATGACAGTTACTTAGTGTTAATGGTATATCTTATATAAAGTTGTATAGTGTATATAGCTGTCTGTATATGAAGGCTCTTTCAGTCTTTTTCATAGTTCTTAGAACTACTGGAGGAAGTACCCCCTTTTTGTGTGTCATCACTGCAGAAACTGAGAATGATCATAGTTCTTAGAACACTATATTTAGGGATATTTGCTACTGTTTTGAGGTACTCTCCTAGCACAAAAGGAAACATGAGTGACATAAGTGTACGGTGATTGGTCCAGATGTAGATGTACATCGATTGGTTGAACATTTTAAAAATCTGTATAAACAACAGCTCTTAACATTAGCATTAAAAACAAACAAACAAGAAAACAAATGGACCAACAGTGAAGTCCAGGCTTTATTGAGCCTATATGCGATGTAGGAAATGCAATATGATTTTGATGTGTCTACACGAGATATGAAAATCTTAATTAAACTAAATGTTCTTGTCCATAGGTTTTATTTAGCTATCATATGAGAAAACCCATTATAAAATAATAATTCACACTAACATGTTAGGTAAACATATTTTAAGCAGTCACCAACCATTTGCCACCATGACTTCGCTCTTTATAATGTAAAATAAAGAATTTACTGTCAGCATGTAACACTTCCTGGTCTCCAGCATTCTACTGTGCAGTGGAATAATCCATTTCTATAGAAACAAGCAACCAAAACACCACACATGAAACTGGACAAGTTTAAATCCCAATGTTGCTAGTTTGCTGTTTTCACAGCAACACAAGGACATTGGTGGACAAGATGCACATTCATATGAAAACAAACAACAAACTAGTGACATCGCTATACCAACTGTCGGCTGGCTTAGGTCACTTCAGTGTTCCTAGTGGTGGTGCGAATGCAAATAGAGAAAAGCCCTTGAAGGTACAGTATTTAGTTCTTGGGGGAGCTCCCCAGTGGGTAATTCCCCACAATGAGTCCCTAGAACTGTTTGATCCGAAAGCACCTAAAGTTTCGCAGCTGGTCGTTGTGCAGCTCCTCTGGCTCTCCAAAATGGCAGAGCATTTCCTGAACTAGCTTTTCTGCAGCTATAGTGGCCACTTGGTCCAACATATACTGCAGGACACTTTGTCAAATAGTTCATGGCCACTAGGCCATAGCAGTTGGTAGTGGTAGGCCCAAAGAAGAATAAGACAATTCTAGGAAAAAGAATGGCTTACAGAAACTATTTAACTAAATGCACTATTAGGTGATAAAATTAGTTTTTGAATATATATTAGGGGTTGTATAAACAAGTTGATTAATACTTTAGCATCAAACCTAGCCATGGTGAAATATTTATCAGAAATGTCTATTTTTTATCAACGAACACACTCAGAATGACAGATTCTTTTTTATTCCAAGACATATTCCGACACAGAAAATTGGTGACTCAAAGAACTCCTTTGTTTCAAACACCACACAGATCCTTGCTGTCTCATTATCTCTACCAAGGCAATTTACAACCTCAGAAAGGTTCTTGAGGGTTGTTCAAATGAGACAGCATGGCACTACTATCCAGATGGCCTCCCAGAATCCTCAGAACAAAGAAAGATTTCTTGAACTGACTAATTGTTTCTATGAACTTTTCCACCTAACTCAGCATTTTTTGGACTCTTCAACTAACCAGATTTCTGTTTGATCTATCTATATTCACAAACAAATGTTTAACCAATGAAACATTCAGGAAAAGCACATGTATATACACACACACACACACACACACACACACACACATATGCACACGTGGGAAGACACAAAGATTTTCTTTAGTAAGAAGAAATGTGTTTAAGAATGGTATTGATTACCTGAACCAAAGTATTCTTGTTTCTCTGTATGTTTATTTAAAGTTATGACAAGCTTGTCTTATTCACATGAAAGCAAGTTGTGTATATTTAATCTAATAATTATGTTTATGTCAAGAATTAATAACTTTTCAGATGGTTCAATTTACGATAGTCATGATTAGTATCATGATGATCGTGAAACTTTCCTAATTTCAAATCTGGCATCATAAATGCATCTTCAGTGACCACTTGTGATTCCATGCATTGTTTCTGCTGGAAGAAGGCTGTCATGCACATTTATTACATTAGTCTTCCACTGCATTTATTTTCAGGTAGAAATGTCCCTTGAATCATATATCATGTACCTTAATGGGCTGTTTCAAAAGCTTTAATCACGTGGTCTTCTGCTGCTTTTGTTTTCAGGCAGAAATGTCCCACAAATCCTGTCCAGTGTACCTTTGTGGAATGTTTCAAATGCTTTAATTGTGTGGTCTGCTAAAGTGTGCAGTTGACTGTAAAATTGACTTCATCTAGTCTGAAATGTTACATTTAGACTGGTGTAGTACTCTTATAGGTTAGGGAACAAGGAACTGGGAGACAGCCTTGACAACTCACGGTGCATTTTTATTTTTCTTTACTTGCGGTTTTCATTGACTTTAGTTTTCACACATACGCCCACATACACACATGCAAACATGGTGCTGGGTAGCTCAGCTCTCTTTCTCTGATTATTGGCTTTGCTCTGCAAGAACACAGAAAAACATGAGAGTAAATTGCCAGTAATCAAACACAGGTGAAACTCATCACGTGTTACCTGCCGGTTCTACCTGACTCCTCGCCACCCACAGCTGATGCTCAACCATGCTGCCACTGCCACATACCCCCACCACCAGACTCAGACCAGGGAGCCATCTGGCTAGCAGCTGACTTCCCCACTGGCAGGAGAGGTAATCCGCCACTACCATCTGTGCCCCCGGCCTGTGGACCACCTCAAACTTAAAGGGTTGAAGAGCTAGATACCAGCGAGTGATCCACGCGTTGGCATCCTTCATGTAGTGTAGCCACTGGAGCCTGGTGTAGTTGGAACAGAGGGTGAAAGGGTATCCAAGCAAGTAGTACTGGAGAGTGAGGACCGCCCATTTGATGGCAAGACACTCCTTCTCGATCATGCTGTATGTTGTCTCTTGCACCGAGATTGTGCGGCTGATTGTGCGGCATGGGGTGCTCCTCCCCCTCCACCATCTGGGACAAAATGGCCCCCAGCGCTCTTTCCAACATGGCAGTCTGCAAGACAAATGGGAGAGAAAAGTCAGGAGAATGCAACAGCGGGCCCCCCACAAAACCACTTTAACCTGGACAAAACCCCATTCACATGGCTCCATTCTGGTGCCCCCTTTTTAGTGAGGTCAGTCAGCGGGCTGGTGATGTCTGAAAAATTAGGTGCAAATCTCCTGTAATAGCCAGTCAGCCAGCCAGCCCCAGGGACTGTGTCACCCCCTTTTTGGTCTTGGGTCTTGGGCAGACCACACTTTTTAGACTTATCTCCAGTCCCAGCTCTGCCAGCTCAGGAACCACCATCGCCAGAGCCACAGGAACCTCCTCTCTCCACGGTTTCAGGACACTGAGGTGGTAAATTTGAGGTGCATTGCCTCTATCCATTCGCCTGTTGTCATAGTCAACTTCTCCGACTTGCCATGTGACCTCAAAGGGCCCTTGCCACTTTGCGAATAATTTAGAGCTTGACATGGGTAGTAAAAGGAGCACTTTATCTCCCAGTGCAAATTCACATAGCCATGCCCTCTGTTATACAGCCGGGATTGCCATTCTTGTGCCTGTAGCAAATTCTCCTGGGTTAGGTGACTCAGCATGTGGAATTTTGCTCTCAGGTCAAGACCAAACTGAATTTCATTTTTGCTATTAGAAGGTCCCTCCTCCCAGTTTTCTCTGATGATGTCTACGATGCCATGAGGTTTGTGACCATACAATAATTTGAATGGGGAAAACCCCTTTGGAGGCTTGCAGGACCTCTTGCACAGCAACTAAAAGGGCATCAAGCCATTTGTCCCAATTTCAAGCATCCCCATGATCGAACTTATGAATCGTGTTTTTAAGCATTCGATTAAATAGTTCAACCAGCCTGTCCGTTTGTGGATGGTAAACACTTGTACGAATCTATTTAATCCCCAGTAATTCGTACAGTTCATAAAGTGTGCATGACACAAATGTTGTGCCTTGATCAGTCATGAGCTCTTTTGGAATCCTGATTTGGGAGATCATGCGGAAGAGTGCTTCCGTAACACTGTTTGCAGAATTGCTGCATAGAGGCACTGCTTCTGGGTATGGCATTGCACAATCCACTAATACTAACACAAAGTGGTACCCTTGTGCAGATCAATCTAATGGCCTGACAAGATCCATGCCAATTCTTTTGAAGGGGACCTTGATCAAAGGTCAAGGGCACAATGACCCTTTTGGGGTGGCCAGCGGATTCACTAGCTGACATTTGTGACAAGACATGCCACGAATGCCTGTCCTAAATGCCCTGCCATGGGATTGTGATGAGCCATATGGAATAAAAGTTCCCTACGGCTCTTCAAGACCAGCAACTGGGTCATTTCCTCTCATGTTTGAGTGTACTGAGTCACTCGATATAACCTATCTTTAATAACTGAAAAATACAGGTAGGAGAGTGCAATGTTAGGCTGGAGGTTTTGACCATCAATTAGTCTCACTTGATCAAAAGCGTGCCTCAGAGTTTTGTCTTGCGACTGCTCCAATAGGAAATCCCCAAAGGAAATCCCTGCAGACAGCAAAGAGGTGGAGCCCTCCCCACTCTCCAAGTCCCCATAATGCGGAGCTGATGCAGATGGCCCTGGGACCACCTCCCCAGATAACACTGCACTGGAATCCCCCCGAGGTGCATTACAACAGGACCCATCCACAAATACGTGCTTTATGGAGGAAAACGGGGAGGGACACGGGTTTGGGGAGCAGGCTTCATGGGAATTGGCCCACATTTCCGCAGTGCTGGGGTAGGAGAGGGGAGAGGAGCAAGAGAGAGAGAGAGGTTGTGGGAGTGCCTGCTCCCAGAAATGCTGCCAAATGGTCCTCCGACAGCCGGACCGCCTCCTCCAGCGACACCGCCTGGTAGCCCTGAATCCAGGCTGATGTTCCTCTAGGTAGTTGAACGATGAACTGCTCCAGTGCCACTTGGTCGATGATTTCCTCAGCATCACACTCTCCAGTCAACAGCCAACGTGAAAGCGTTGGCGATGTTGTTCAAGTATACAGCCGACCCGCTGCAGAATAGCCTGCTTCAGGTCTGGATACTCCAGCAGGTTTGTGACTGGGAGCTGTTGAGCTGTGAGTTGTGCTTCCCCCGACAGGAGCAGCAATAGACAGACCAGCCACTGTGAGGTTGGCCATGAGAACGCTTCAGCGACATGCTCAAACAGCTCCACAAATGCTTCTGGGTCATCCTGTGGCCCCATCTTGAGCAGCTACATGGCGGGGTTGGCCGCAGTACCCGCAGGGGTGGCTGCTGGAGTACCCGCTAGCTGGGCCAGGCTCCGGATCACCTGCCGATCCTCTGCCTGGGCCTGGAGCAGAGCCTGGAAGCACCGCTCCTGATCTACGCACAGCATGACGAGGGCCTGATGTTGAGCTTGATGGTTGCCTATGAGGGTTTTGAGGATCTCCGCAACTAGTGTTGACTCCATGATGGCGTTTTTATTTCTCTCTCTGATTTCACTTTTCAGTGACTTTAGTTTCTTATCATTTCACTCACTCACACGTACGCATGCACACACAAACAAACATAGCACTGGGTAGCTCAGCTCTCTCTAACGACTGGCTTCTCTGCAAGAACACAGAAAAACACACAAGAGTAAATTGCTAGTAATCAAACACAGGTGCAACTCATTATGTGTTACCTGCCAGTTGTACCTGACTCTTCCCTGCACACAGCTGACACTCGACCATGCCCACGCTGCCACAGTGTTGTAATGCAGTGCACTGTCTGTTTGGTGCGGGTTTGGTGCGTGTCATGATGAAGCCCTCTCCAATGGGTCCACCATCTATGGCCCTGATGCTCAGGGGCTGATGGAGTTCCTGCATGGGCACTTGGAGTCTCTGCGCAGTCTTACTGTCCATGAAGTTGCCCACGGCTCCAGAATCTATCAGGGCAGAGAGAACATGGACCAATTCTGAGAGCCTTATCTGTACATCCAGCTTAAATGACTTGAATGTTAGATTTTTCAATGGACTCACTGAGAGAAGGCTAGTGATGTTCGGAGCTCTCTCAGGCACAGCGGGGACCCTTGAGCTTCCAGGATGAGAAGAGCAGTGTGACAGATGGTGTGTGGTGTCCCCACAGTAAAAGCAGCACCCCTCCTTGTGCCTTTGTTTGCTTTCTGAGTGAGCCTCTCTGGTGCAGGAGACCTCCATGGGTTCTGGGATTTCTGTGACAGGTGTGTTAGGTGTGGGGCTTTGCAGTGATGGTCGGTTTCAGAGGAGATTGTTGAGTCGGATGGACATGTCGATTAGTGAGTCCAAGGAGACTTGTTCATCCCGGCATGCCAGTTCAGTCAGAACTTGAGGGTCGAGCCCTTGATGACATGCCACTTTGAGCACCGGCTTGTTCCATCCACTTCCAGCTGTGAGCATGCGAAGCTCCAGCGCATACTCTGCAACTTGTCTCCTCCCCTGCTTGACAGCAAGCCAGTGTTCACCGACCTCCACTCCTTCGGAACTGTGATTAAAGACCTGCCAAAACAATTCAATGAAGTGTTTGTGAGAGCTTGTCGGCTCGCTGCCCTTCTCCCACATAGCAGTTGCCCACTTGAGGACTTTCCCCAGTGAGCAGGTTAATGAACTGGGCTATTTTCTGCTGATCAGTTGTCCCTATTTGGGCAGTGAAGAACAGGGAACATTGCAGCAGGAATGTCTTGCACTCAGGTACTTCTCCTGAGAACTTTTCAGGACGTGGAATGAGCGTGGTGGAGCTCATAACTGACACAGGGCGTGCTAGGAGCACCTGTGAAACAGCGGCAGTGAGTTGGGAAATGCGGGCATCCATTTCACCCATACATTGCTGTTGTTCTCCCAGGAGACGCCCCTGTGCAGATAAAGTAATTTGCCTGCTCTCTTCCACTGCATCCATGGCGATGGCAAAGTAATCTGTCAGGAATGCAGGGACAGATGGATGTAAAAGCAGCAGAGTTTATTAAAGGAAAAGCTGGTAGGTAAAGCAATGTCAGAGTCAACAAACAGGCAATGGTCAGGTGAGGCACAGACAGGATATCAGAGGCAGAGACAGAGA
>JAOTRR010039752.1:0-25427 GCA_028570945.1 Gogo arcuatus
CAATCAAAGGCTCTTATGTATTTGCTTATTTAAATCCAAATGGTGACCTTTTTTTGGGTCCAGGCAGTATATTGTCATTAAACTGTAATCCTATTACCCACTGCTAGCTAATTTTCCTAAGACTTTCATATGTTCTGGTAGAAGCTGATTTTTTTTCAAAGACTAAATACAACTGACTTGCTCCAAATGCATTAACTACATGTGTAGACTTGTGTAATGCAAATGTGACCCCAGGTGTTTGGTTCCAGTGCATATTTAGTACACTTGCGTAGATTAGTAACGGGCTTTGATTTGTGGTTATAAATAGAACGTATTTGCCAATGTGATGGTGTTTGCCACACATTACCCTGGGGTGTAGAAATATCAATACAGCATTGAGGCAGTACATAGGGTCCATTAGGAGAGTTCAATAGAGAACTATATTTGCAGAAAGTACTGTATAGTGAACATTGTGTTTAATGTCAGTGGTGAAGTTATATAGTACGGTTATGTACAGCTACAACTGGTTGTCTCAGATTGGACAATTTGGTGACTTGAAAGACTGATTTTGCAACAGTGTGTCAGCTAGTATTGAGCAGTTAGCAGGAAATTGCATACACCGGAGTGATTTTGGTATAAAGTATTGTAAACTACCAGAATGTTCCACTTTGCATGTTGCTCATCTTGCCACATTTGGCCCATATTTTGGATGGTCTAATGAGTAGTTAAGTGCTTAGCTAAAGTTTTTGCATGAGGTTTTAGCATTTGGGCCTCTAAATCCAAGGAGTCCAGATGTTGAGGCTGGCTCTGAAATCAACTAAGTCATCATAGTTGGATTTGGTTTTAAGATGGTTTAGGTTCAGACAAATGTTTAAAATTAAATCTGGTTAATTCTGGAGAAACTTGAATCCTGGATATCCCCCCCCCCTCCCCCAATATTAAGTAACTTTTAAAGCACTAAAGCTTTTCAACCTGTGAACTTACTCATCTGTGTCTAGTCACTTCAATAAGACCAAATCTTAAGTTTGTCCTGTAAATTGCTACTTGAAGGTGATGACCGGCTTTTTAGAAAGTGTAGATTAAGGGTTTTTTATTGAATGTGACTTGCTCAGTAACGGTCACCTTATTTGTAAGAGAAGCAATACAGTACCAAAGACATCTGTCAGAATAATGAAATGGATCCAATAACAATGGATAATGGATCTTCTGGTGTGTGGGGTTTTGTTTCCCCCTTCTCTCGTTTTTTTTTTGTTTTTTTTTTGTATTGTAACCTTATTTTCTCCCTATTTGGTCACTTGCTAATTCCTACCCACTAGCTAGTTCTTCCCATCATACAATTGCTACGAGCCAGGGTGAAGGCTGTTTCCGCCAAGACATGTGAAGCCAGTGTTGCAGGGCTGTGTAACGCACTTGAGACTCTATCTGTCCTGCTTTGCATACATGGTCACAGATGCCCACAATTGACTAATGCCTCCTTGTTTGACAGGGGAGAGAGTAATGTCTTCCTACCTGTTTTGTTCATTTTTGTAATTTGAACTATCATGAGGAATATGAAGCTTTGCAAGTCAGATGCTCTATTTTGATCCTTCTTAATACACCCTTGTCATCTTCCCCTCCCACCCCTGGAAATGTGTAACCCCTAATTTGCCAAACAGAGGGTGAGGAGGGGAACAATGAGGAGTGGGTTTTAAAATGAAGTACACTTGCCCTTGTTAGTGAGTGTAAATGATTGATTTTTTTATTTTTTGTTTTTTTTTTGGACATGCAAGTGTGCTAACTAGTTAGCAAAGTAAACAAATGCACATTGGGTCAACCTAAACAGATGTTTGGTTGTTTTTTTTTTAAACCTAAAGCGGTTTGAAAGTCAAATGTTCTGTTTTTAAAGTCAATTCTTTCAAAGTGTTTATGGCACAAAATGTGGTTTGTTTTTTTTGTTTGTTTTTGTTGTTTTTTGTTTTTTTTAAATAACTCATCTCTTGAGTTGCCCTTGGTGTCAGGAAGTCCCTCAAGGGAGGGCTTGTTAGAGTATTGACACAGGGCCAGTGTTGGTGGATGTGAGAGCCAGTTCTGGTAAGTATCCAGTGTTGCCTTTTCAGTCTGCAGTACTGCCCAGTCCTGAGACCTGGTTCTGCTACAATGCTGCATCAGGATTTTGTTCTATTCCAGCTTTCAGTGCACTCAGATAATTAGCAAGCTTGATTTATAAAGATTTCCGTTTTTACATTGCTGAACCCATGCCTGTGTAACTCATCTGTTTCCTCTTGGTGAATTATGGTTTACTGCTGTTGTATTTGACAGGAACAAAAGGATGTTGCAAACGTGTGGTCTGGCAGTGTTTCAAATGCATGTACCTTCTACCTAACTTGGTTTTGTTTCATACCAGCTAATGTGTATTTAATGACTTAATCTGCATTTAACCACAGCTAAGCCTCTCTGGGATTAATATTTCTCAGGATGCCAGTAAACTGATCAGCTTAGGCTTGGAGAACATGATCTGAGGATTAGAGCATTCATCAGTGTTTTGCATTGTGAAGTTACCCAACATTGATTTTAGAGATGCACTGATTGGAATCGGCCAAGAAAACTGCAATTTCTGAATTTTTTTTTTTTTTTGGCAGTCTGATCTGCTCATTCTGATTTTCTTTTATCTAAACTGTAATTGACAGCATACAAACATATTTTAGTAATTTTAATGGGAAATTCTTGCATCTTAATGTGCTAGACAAACCAACAAAATGCAGTATTTGTACTTTCCCAAGTGAACACTTAAATAATACAAGGCAATTTGTTGAGCCAGTTGAGTGTTGTGCATGCAGAGTAGAAATGCTCATGGCTACAGTTCTTTGTGCTTGTAGCATGTGTGTGGGTTTTGAGACTTCTCCATGTCTGTGTGGTGTGAACCATTGTATGGTGCACAAGTGTAAACTTAACTGGCACTGAATCAGATATGAGGATGATTTCCACATTAACACTTGCACTGAAGTGTTTGATGCTGTTATTGGTGTCCTGTGGGAATGGGAGCAAAATGGCAGTCAGAGCATTCATCCATTCCCTGGTGACCTAGTAACACTAATGAATCTTTTGCCATGGCTTTAGTTAGAATGAGCCATTGGATTTACTTGTGATGGTCATACTGCCTCAATGTAAAGCAACATAAACTGGAAGATTTGTAAGCAAAAATGTTGAACTTTTCTTTGAACAAAATTCTTCAGAAACAAAGAGAACTTGCTCAAAAGATGTGATGCAGCTTGACTGGTGCCATGTTGCTAACTAGCTAATGTCTTGGCTTGGGCTCTTCACCCCAATGGACTTGCCCCTTCTGAATAGGTCATATCTGTATGGCAGGGGGAAGCCCAAACGGAGCTTGACTGAGGTGTGGGAAGGGGTGTGGTGGGGTTCCCTGCCCCCCCATTCCCAAAAACTTTTTGGAATTTAATGATTACATGGGGAGGTTATGCTTCAGTGCATTATTGAAGCAATATCACTCAGTCAAGCAGTTGTATCCAAGCTGAGTTGCAGCCATGCCAATATATTTAGTATAACCACATGATTGCAAGTGTGATTATTGCTTTTACAAAAGTTCTATAAAGTAATTTAATGTCAAGTAACTGACATTTTGGACATAATACTGTGTAGCCAAACTTTTGGTTTAGTTTTGCTCCACTAGGGGAAATTGACCCTGAAGAAGCTACACTCACTGATGGCCTTGTAGCTAACTGGCTACTTATCTTACATTGACTTGTACATTCCTGTTTCTGGTAAAATTGACTTTCCTTCTAACTTCATCTAATGAGCTTTCATTTTTTAAAGTTCTATTCATGAAAATCATTTGCCATGTCCACCGACGATGCTACTGTAGTAGTGGTTTTGAACGCAGAATGGAGTTTTTTTTTTTTGTTGGTTTGTTTGTTTGTTTTTTTTGGGCACAAATGAGCAGAGTTGTACAGTTGTACTAAATATAACCACTACTGGAACACTGCTCAGATTACTGGATTTGAACTGTATCATGTATAAACAAAAACTGGCCACAGAGGACAATCATGCACTGGTTGGATAGATTTAAAAAAAAAAAAAAAATTCAAGTTATTAAATGTCACCATGATCCTGATCAGAATCAAGCATTTAAATAAAAGATGAAATGAATCAGAGGTCAAACCCCTCCATTACTTGTTTTGCAATATTTCTTGCATATGCAGAAATGGACGAGCTTTTTGTTTAGCTGTCTTATTTTAAAGTATGTTTGAAGTGTTTCCTGCATTTTCTTTCGGTTTGTAAGAACTGACACCCATAGTATGCTAACTCTGCTCTTCTGTTAAGGTGTCAGTTAATGAGAACAAGATGCAGCACTTCAAGCTAAAACAGAAACCAAATGTGTTCAGTATGATTGTGAGCTATGACCCACTTCAGTATTAAGGCTAAGTGAAATAGGATGGATATTGCTTTTTGAATATTATGGGTATCATCTGTACTTTTAGAACACGGACTTGCTGAGTAATAAGTAGCTGATTAGACATTTTATTCTTGGTAGCATGCATTTCCTCTTGTTTACTAAGTGTGTTTGTGTGCTGGGATGAAAAGAGGACAGTCTTTATGGTGCAGCAGTAGTATCGGGCAAGATTCAACACTGAAGAAAGGATTGTTCTACTGGTTTGGCTGGCAGTTTGGGCAGAGTCAGCAAGTTAATGCCAAACATTAAGTGCCATAGTGTTAATAGATATAACTTGTCCTTTATCAATATTGCATTTCCATAATATTCAGTGATCTTGATTGGCAGGTCTGGTAATACAAACTTTATGCCTTTTTCATAAGAGTATGCTAGTACAGGTTCTTTTAAGTGTGCTGGGCCCCCATTTCTCCCCCCTGTAAAACAGATGAGCTAGTCAACATGCACAAATAAGTGTTTTGAGCTCTCCAATATTAACTGGCATGCTCTGGAAGCTCTACCCCATCTCATGTGCTGTCAACACATGCGCACACACTCCCTCACTTTGTCACAGTAAATGGAAAATATTTTCAGTTCATTTAATGTGAAATAAAAGAAACTTCAGTGCCTGTTTGACCTGGCTAACATTTTAGACCATTGTGTAGCTAACATCCTTTTAAACTAGACGAATTGCTCTAAATTCCAGCCAAAATAGTCAATTTCTTCAGGTTTTCAGCTGAAAGAGAAAGGATGTTGGTGTTTTATCTAAAATGATTAGAGGGCTACAGTAAAGTTTCAAATGTACACTTTACCAAAAAAGGTGTTCCCTTCTGATGTTGCTCAATATTTTTAAAATTGAGCTCAATATCATGAGCCTAGTGTGTAGTTCTTATTGTGTCCTGTCACTGTTAGAAAACCTGATTCATTATTACGGGGTGTTTTTTTTTTGTTGTTTTTTTTTGTTTGTTTTTTTAAATAATCAAATGAAATAAGGGGAAGATAACATTCACTGGTTGACCCAAGTTGGTCTCATTCTCTACAGGGCAGTGCTTCAGACGCTCTATGACGAGGTCAAGCTAGTGGACGTGTTGGATAGTGGGGACACTGCACACCTGGCCTTGATGCAGAGACCAGACCTGGGAGTGACCCTCACTAAACTCCACTGCTGGACTCTCACACACTACTCAAAATGTGTGTTTATGGATGCAGACACTATGGTGAGTCAGAACAAGATGGGGACATCCGAGCTGAGTGGTTTGGGGTTTTGCTATGGTGTCTTGTCAAGCCATTGCATGGGATTCATGTAGTGGTGTGCTTTGTTTGGAATACCGTACATTCCCCAACTGGTAGCGACAAAGCGAGTGCATTTTGGTTAAGTGACTCGGTGCTTAATGTGGAAAGAGTCCATTATATAAGTGGAATTTTTTTCCCAATTTATTTACACTTTTTTCTAATCTAAAAAGTACAGTTATACAGATTAAGCTGATCTTTCATGTAATCAATACTGCACTCCATAAAGTATAGTGTCTTTATTATGCCCTATGTGGTGAGCATAAATGATGACTTCTATATTCAGTCTTGCTTAAGTTATTCCTGCAAGAAGGTGAATGGAAGATGGCATAGCTTTTTAGGTCTAAATGTAATGACTTTTTTTGTGCTCTCTCTGGGACAAAAGGTTTTTGCAAGATGCTTGCAGGAGAATGTTTCAAAAAGTGGGTTGAGAGTCACTGAGGATTAATCTCAAGTGTCAAGTCATTTCACACTTGGAGTTCTAGGTTGTGTCCCAAACTGACTAATGCACAAGTAGTATGCCTAAAAAGTAGTGGTGCAAGTGGTGTACTGACGATATTTGTTTATGGTAGAATTTTATTTGGGACTTGGCAAGTGTTTTGCTGCTCTGACACTATCTGCAATACTGCAAGAGTTTTTTTTTTGTTTGTTTTTTTTGTTTTTTTTTGAGAGTTTTTGCTTGTACAGAGTACCAGGTTAAAAAGCTCTCAGGTGCTCAGCTGTAATCTCACCACACACTGATGTATAGGCTCATGTCTCTGTCTACTGAAGCTATTGCTTGGATATCTAACTATATAATTTGCCAGCTGAGCCACATCTATGATTGTCTGTCTATGTGGAGAACAAGTCTGTCATGTTTAGTCACTTCCATAATTCATTCATGTCTGTAGTTGGTGTATGGCACATGCATGGTTTGTTTTTGTTTTTTTCCTCCCCCTGCCAATTCTGGCCAAATACCTGACACAGCACAGGCATAGTGAAAATGCATCTTCTGGCCTTTTTAAACATGGTGTTGCATTTAGTTTTAATATCCTCTGCATTGAGTTTACACTTAAGCATAAACCTTTGCCAATTACTATAGATGGCACCAATCTGGTATTGGGCAGATACCAGGGGTTGGGGGGGGAAATGGTGGATTGGAGAAAAATGTGATCCTAATTCTCTAACCATAGAAAAGTGAGTATAGAGAATTATTCACTTTTCCAGAAGTAAGTTTTTTTTTTTTGTTTGTTTGTTTTTTTTTTTATGATCATTGTTTTACATATTTTTATATTGTACTTGTATTTGCAGTGTAAGTCATGTCTTTACTTTGTTTGGGGTTTTTTAGCTATGAATTTCTTATTTAAGTGTTTCAGCTACATTAAATGATGGGCCTTAAAATAAATATGGGGAGGATATTTTCTAATGCTCAATTTCATGATCAGAAAAAGAGGATGTTATGCTATCTTTACCACTTACTCACCTTCACACAAAATATGTGCTCACTACATAAAGGGTATAAATTTAGTCTTATTCAAGCGTCAGACACTTAAAATACTAATTTAGTGGGATCGGACAGCTCTGAGAGGAGATGCTTGTGCTATTAAAAAAAAAAAAAACAGCTTTTTTTTTTTTTTTCCTCCTTCCTCCCACAGGTGTTTGTAGCTCTTGTGTAACGTTTTTTGTATGTTTTTAGGTAGTAGCAAACATAGATGAGCTGTTTGACAGGGAGGAGTTCTCAGCGGCTCCAGATCCCGGATGGCCCGATTGCTTCAACTCCGGGGTGTTCGTCTTCCAGCCTTCCAACGAGACCTACGGCAAACTCCTTCAGTACTGTACAGAGCATGGCAGCTTTGATGGCAAGTAACCCTCTGCTTGGGTGTGTGGCAGAAAAGCTTGGGTTTAGATTTTGATCCATTACACCCTTTACAGTAAGCTAGTCTGCTCAGGAATGAACTCCCTTTCTGGATTGTGAATATGGTGTAGAAAATGATCCCCACAGAGCTAGTTTCTCACTTATTTGCTTTATAACTCTGAGGGCTGAGCAGTGTAACTTGAGATTTGATTCAAGTCCTAAAGCTGTAGGAACATGGATACAAGTGGTCTAGAACAATGTTTTAATCAAATGTAAACCTACTGTACAAGTTCATAAAAATTCTGGATGTTGGTTTGTATTCAACCAATTCACTGTTTCCAGGATTACTAGAAATTTCATCCAGGATTCTAGTCATGGAAAATGCCTGAAAATGATCACGGGGAGGTGTCCTAGAAATGGTACTAAGGTTTAGTATTGTGTGTTTATCCAAGAAGAAACTATGGTATCCATCACAGCAGAGTAAGTCCACATAGTACATTTGTTTTTCTTTATTTTAACACATTGAGGGAATCTCTTTAGCGGAGATCTGTGGAAGAGGCTAGAATTTGGTACAGATTCAGGATTTCAATAATGTCAATTTGACTCCGGTTAAACTTTGCCAGTCCCCTGGTGATCAAATATTTGGTGGAGGGTGGGTGTCTGGAGGTAAATCAGTCAGTAAGGGGTCTCTAGGGGTTGTATTGTTGACTTTCGTGTTAACTTGTTCAGGTCTGTGAAATGAATAGTCAGGTCTTGTATATTGCTTAATCATTTTTGTAATTATTTGGCATGAGGTTTTGTAGTTTTTATTCTTGCTGTTCAATTTTCAAAGCACAGGTTAATTGTAGTATAAAGTGACTGGTGCACAGCTTGCAAACAACCTTTCTACCAATCATGTGCTTTATTTGAGCCAAGTTTGATCTGACCCAAGTTACCAAAAGAGGGATGTTAAAGAATATTGAGTTGCAAGTTAATCAATGACCTGATAAGTAACATGGGTCTTGTGTGCAAATTATGCAGAATGTTCTGGAAACACCTGAAGAGTTTGAAATGAGCATGGCTTCAGAAGTAATGTGCTGGTTTTTGTGTTTTAAAAACCACCTCTTGGTGCACACACCTGTACATAAAATGTATAGAACTTTGTTAAAATCCCCAAGTGTTTACCATGTGTTGAATCAAGTCTTTTCTGAACAGCTTTTACTGTGCCTATGTCCTGTCTTGGCCCGTGGCCCTCTTCCCTCCAGATCTATTCTTGGCCTGGGTGTGGTGGTTCTGAATGGGCCCATTCTATCCATGGACTGGCTTTTCAAACTGTTCTACATTCCTGCCATCTGTTCAAGCAGAAGTCTCTTCAATAGACAACTTTTAAGCTTTGCAGCCTGATGTATTTGTCCTTTCTAATGCTGACAGATGTAATTTGACTGTCTGGTTTCATTATGTCCAATGAATGTGTGAAGCTGTTTTTCTCCCTCCATGGGTTACACAACAGTCTCCCAGGTTATATCCATGACTCCAAGTGTTCATAATCCAAATGGGGAACTTGGCACGGGGGCCATGTGCAGACAAAAAGCCTCTTCATGCTGCTCTTTAACTATTCAGTGGTATTTAATGTAGTCACTTGTCTAATAGGGTTATTAATGCACGTTTATCAGCATTTGTGTTTACAAAGATTGCTGAACATGCAGTTGTGCAAACTGGGCCAGAGGACAGGGCTGAGCTGCTGGTATGCCTCAATTACAATGGCATGGTAGTAACAGGGCTAAATATCATGTTAAATCTGGATTTGAGCAGCTCAGGACTAACAGCAGACCTGCCTCAGCTTGGTGAAGTGCTTGTGACTGGCTATACTGCTTCAGGAGATCAGCAACATATGAGCCTAATCGGAGCTTTTAAACTGCATGAGCAGGACTTTGCCTGTCAAGTTCCACATTCACTGAAGTTAATGTGGCTTGAATAAAACTCTGGTAATAAGCAAAAGATTCTGCAAAATATTACAATAGACCAAGCTAATGTTTGGGTCAGGTCATGAGACCTGCTACTGTTATCCTGTAATCCAATACAACCTGCTGCAGGGTTGGGCTGTCAACAATGAAACAACCTCCTGCACTGGCTCTTTGGAGTATGGTGAGGAGGGTGGCTGGACACCTTGGAATTAAATACAAGATCCAGCTAAAGGGTGTTGGCTCTGGAGAGCCAACGATGGCCATCCAGCAACTCCTTAGTGTTGATTTGGAGTGGCACCCCTTCAACTATTTTAGCCTTTAGTTTTTCATGATTAATGCAAGGATGGCCATCAAGTGCTTCACTTGTGGCCCTTTTAAGGGCTAAGGCATATTGAACCTAAATGTTTTTTTGAGGTTTCTCAGATGAGTCATGCTAACTACATGACTAAAATGGTATGTTATGACTAGTTCTAGATCACAGGTTCCCAACCCTAGTCCAGGATTACCCCTGCCTTGTGAATTTTTAGTGTTTTAAGTGCCCCAACATGCCCACTTTAACTCAGGATTGGCAGTTGATTGTTTCCTCATTCAAATCGGGTGTGTTGGAGCAGGGAAAACGCTAAAATGTGCTGGGTGTGGTGTTCTAGATGGTCCACCACTTTTGTCAAGGTCCCCAAAATTCTTGACTAACTTATTGGAGGAACGTGATGCCTGGCATGGGTATTTCTTCTTATAGACATCAGTCAGTGCCTGAGCAAAATCATTTAAGTTGGTAAAGCAAATGTAAGGGTTTAATATTGAACTCTGGATTTCTGCATTAATGTGATACTTTCACTTAAGCATCTTCTAAATTGAGTTTAATTTACACTGGCATGTAATTAAGTTTGGAGTGTAATTTGGCATAGTTTCCTTGTCCTTTGACAAAGTTTGAAGGAGTTCAAGGGTCTCATTTTGTTTGCAGAGTGATGCAAGTAAGCAGAAACTTTAGTGCAATTCTGGAGGCAAAATGCTTTGTCAAGGCTGGATCATGTTCACAAAATTGGCTCAAATGTCATGCTAATGACATGACATGCCTGGTGCTGTTTCAAGAGTTTGCTGGAGGAGTCATGGAGGTGTTTTGAAGCTTCTGTTCCCATGGGAATGAAACAAGTGGTCTGAAGTCATGTGAACTATTGTAATGGTGTTTTTAATAGGATTGGTCTGTAGTGTGCAAGATTTAACTTGCTTTGACCTTTTTCTATTCTTGCCTTTTACTTACTGTATGGTGTGACCCTTGTAGCTTGGTTGAAGGGAATCTTGCAATATTTTGTGGAAGTGGGTATAAAAATGCAACAGGATTACTCTGGATTCCAAACGTATTTATTTTTTTTAAACAATTTCCTCCTTTTGCTTTTGGACACACGCTCTTGCTCTCATCCTCTGCCAGACTAAAGCAGCGGTTAGCAAGGTACCTTCTTCCTGAGCCCTGTTCATCCTCTCAAAATGAAGACTCTGACTAGTGCGATTTGTTTGTAGAGCCTCTTGCAGCTGGGGAGGATTTTCTGAGCCACGTCAAGCTGCTGATAGCGTGTCTATCTTAAATTGCAGAGTACATTTCGCTGAGTGAATTATTAGCTTAAGTAGAGCAAACACAGATAGCTGTTGTATGCATACATGCATTCCTCTTAACTACTAGTGGGCTTGTGGCCTTGTCTCTGGAAAAGGCTCTCCCTACAGTTGAAGTCTTGAGGGTTTTTTGTTTTTTGTACAAGATGTTTCTTGAAATATGAATAGTCAAGATGACCTCCTTAAAGTTGCTGACTTTGACTGCAAAACATGGCAGTACTGATCTTTTTCTTGATTTGGGTCTGTTGGGAGGGTGCTGGAGGGTTTTAGACCCAGAGTGTTTTTGGAGATGGCTTTTGAAAGCCTGCTGGTTTTGGGGGTGGGGGTCTGGAGATGTTTTTCGACATGGTGTTTTAGAAACGTGCCTAGAGATTTTACTTTTGATTGTGAGCCTGTAGGTTTTTAGACTTGGGGGTTTTGGAGGCCTGGTGTTAGGTGGAGGTTTTAGGGCTATGCAGGTGTTGAGACCTTGGGGGTTGGGGTTTCAAAACTCCTCAAATATTAGCATTGTGGTGTGAAATCTAGGAGAGAATAGCCAGACTGTTATTTGCAGTATATTCCCCACACACCAGTTTGGATTCTTCTGGTGTGTACAGTGGGAATTCATGAATTGGACCCACCAATTTAGAAACAAGTTCTTTGGAGTCTGGAGGTTGGATATAGCTTCTGGTAGGACTCAAACATTACACTCTAGCTAATAATGCTAGAAGAGGAGTTTTATCATTTGCAGTATTCTTACTGGCATTCAGTAGTCAGTTTTGGTCTTGTAAAGAAATTAAAGTCCATTATAGCACAAGCTGTTAACTAACATTTACTCCTTTTGTAACTTTAAAGTTGTGACTTGTGTACAGCTGTCTGACTCGTACTGTTTCAAATACTATTCCCTAGAATAGCACATGTGCAGTGAGCCAGTCAAAATGTATGCACCTATTTTAAAATGAAATCCCTTGGTTGTGTGTGTGCATGTTAATGTGGTGTTGGTATTAAGGTCAGAATGTCTAATGCAACCCCCCCCCTTGGTATTTAAACAATGGTGGTGGGGGATAATATTTGATGTCTGGAAATTAAAGGTGTAGTATGCTACATCTTTTGTTAAAGGTGTTATGTTTAAGCTTAAAGCATTCAAAAAAAATTAAGCAAAATTCATCAGAATGTGAAGAAATAACGGCTTTGACATGTATGGTGTTGCGGAGATCTGAAGTTAGTATGCTAGCCCCAAGACAGGATGGACTATCGTACAATACCATTTTGTACCTCAAGAGGTGATAGTGAGTCACTGTAGTGACCCTCAGATCAAAATAGAGGATGAAGTAGCATGTGTGTAAGCCACTGTGTGGTTTGACCCACTGAGTTGCAGAGTTTGCCTTCATCTGCACTTACACATGCTGTGAAAATGCACACAAACAATATCTAAAATGGGGAAAGTAATGTTTTGAGTACACACTCAACAAGAAATCGGTTCTTTTTACAGGCTACAGAAAGCTAAAGAAAAGACCCTTTAGCCCACAAAGCATTGAAGTCCATCAGCAAGTCCTCTGGGTGGAAACCTCCGTGTTATGAATACTTTTGTGGCTTTTTTGCATGTATTGTCTGAATTTGCAGTAGACACAACAAATCAAATTGTTGCATGTGCTGTAGGTTATTTGTTCTGTTTGCAAGTCTTTTCTCAATTTGCAAGACATGTGGTGATTTCAACTGTCTAATTGATGCATTTGGAAGTGTTGGTCAAGAGGCCACAACATCCAACATAAGGCAGATTGTAACTATGATTTGATTCAATTATTATCACCAACACTGTCAAATAGCATTTATTGGAAAGGTCAAGTTGTGCCATTTCATGTGATGTGCATGGCACCTTGCTGCAGTGAATACTTCATGAGCAATTCAACAGTAAGGGATGTGAATTTGGATGTGATCTGGATCTGTCAGGTTCAGTTACATATCTGCCCTGTCAAGCTATAGTGGTCTTGTGCACTATTGATGTGAGTTGCTCTGACAATTTTCTTGCTAAACAAACTATAGGCATACTGCACACTTGATCTTTAAAAGATAGCAGTGTTGTTTTGCCTGGTTTGAGTTTCAGCAGGTTTGGCTTAGTTATATATGTATATATTTTAAATAACTAAAGTTAGATTGAATGAAAGTGGTGTGTTTGGGGGTGAGATGGGAGGAACTGTGCCTTTCCTTGTTTCACTGGCTTTCTCGTGATATACTGCCCTCTATTTGTTTGGAGTATGAATTCACCAGGTGGTCAATTCTTACATTGCACCTTTTCAAAAGGGGTCAGAAGTCTAGAGGCATTTTATGAAGGCTGTTAGGCTATTTTTTTTCCAAATACAAGTATGAAAGTAGTGGATCTTGCTAGTTTCTTGTTTCTTCATTTCAGAACGTTTTCCTGTCGTGTAAATAAGCTCTGCCCCCAGTTAAAACAGCACTGCTAAGCTTTGCCTCTTTTACTTGAGGTGACATTTGAGGCTTATGGAAGTTCATCAGGGGGATGAATTGGGGGCATGGAGTCTGGATGAAAGAAGGCTCGTCAGTGTATTCAGTGCAATTGCAGTTCACTTCACTGCTAACAGCAGTGCTGAAATGACAAACTGCTTCTTTAAAACCAGCACAGAATATATGCAGTGTGCACAAGAGCAAGGAGCCATTGTACTAAAGCACAGTAATCTGTAAAATGCAGCTTGCACTAAAGTTGTACCAAATTATTTTTAACCCTCTTTTTTTTTTTTTTTATGCTTAAACAAAACCCTCGTTGTTAATTTGGCTTGGTTAAATCTGTTGCTATGATGGCAAGGCTCTAATTTTGTGATGGTAACATTTTTAGGTAAAGGTTTGCCTCTTGCCAAATGTGAAGGATTTCAGAAGCTTGTTCAATGTCTCTTCAGCTGTGTATCAGGTTTTTATTCTCAGTTGTGTATCTGCTGCACATGCTTGAGCTTATCTCTGACCTGAGCTCTGGTGATGCACAGCAGGTATACAGGGTGAAGTGCTTTTGAGAGCATGACCTGGGTTTTTCATGAGGTAGCAAGAACAGGGGAACCTGCTGATGTGGACATTTGCGTGGGGGGGATAGTTACTAGTACCATGTAATGTCTGCTTTGACCTTTTAAAACTGTAACTTCACTGGGTTATGGGTTTACAGTTGCTGTAAATAGGGCAACTGCAGTGCTGCTTCAGGCTGTTCACCTAATGTCAGATGGTTGTAGTCCATGGACTCCGTTCACTAAAGCAATAAAACCCAGATCACCAAATAATTCCTGGAACGTTACTTCATGCTTTTGTGTCATGATGCTGTGTTTTGGTGTGGATAAACTGTAGCTATGAAGGGATGAATTTGGGATCAGATCAGCAGTGACTTGTGTGCCAGGAAAACATTCACACATCACCACTGGCCTGTACCAATCTAGCCGTTCACTATCCTTCTTTCGTGGTTATGTTGCTTAAAAAGCTACGACTGGGTATGATGGAGTTTTATAGCTGAATGTCAAAATTTGGCATTTTGTCTGTAAGGGTCAACTGCTCCAAGCCTTGCCTCTAAGCTTTATGCCATCATTTCCCAATTCTTTATTCTAATAACTGTTAAATGTACTATGTTCCTGTAAGTGCACTACACTGTCTCTGCAGTGAATTATGTTTCAGCTAGGTCAGCAGCTAAAGTGTGGCCCAGCAAATCCCGGATGTGTGTTGGATCAAGCTTTCATTGAAATGGAATTTTGGCTCCCTGGTAGCTGTCAATTCCCCCACCACCCACCATGTTCATTAACTTTTCATGAAATGTTCAGCTCAATTTGAATTCTGGGGGGGTGGGTTGTGTGTGTGGCAGTTTGCTAAATGTGCTTGTCTGCTCTGCAGGTGGGGATCAGGGAGTACTCAACGGTTACTTCAGTGACTGGGCCACAGCGGACATCGGAAAACACCTTCCGTTTGTCTACAATATGAGCAGCATAGCAATCTACACTTACCTTCCTGCATTTAAACAGTAAGTACCATGTCTGGATTGTTTTTGTTTAACTCTGGTTTGTTTCTGTTGAGTTTGGGGATTAGCAAGTCCAGCTTGGAGTGTACAGTTACAAGAAACATGGGTCACATGAGCACTACCCTGTGATGATATGACAGCAGGATCATCAGGTTTCAGGTAGAGCCACGTGCTTCATTTGACGACAGGACAGAGACCTGTCAGATCAAATGTCCATGGTGTAGGTCTGATTCCACCAGCTAAAAATAGTTTTGCTGATTTAAAGGACCTCCACTCCATGGGTTTGAGGAAGCAGGAGACCCTGTTGGCTACCAGGGATCAAGGGCTTCGTCTAATTTCTTTTTAAAAGGTCATCACTTGTCTCGGATGGAAACATGCACCCGCTTGCAGTCAATCAAATGACGGACGGCCTGGCTTTACTCTGACGGTTCTAGGTATTGTATTCCTTGTGCCATGGATTTGGACTGGGGATTTTTTTTTTTTTTTTTTCTTTATTCTCTTCCCCCTCCCTCCTCCTGGTGCTTAAAAGCAACTGATCCCAATCTGGCACACTGATGAAAGCTCTGTTAAAGGAATGTTCATCATGCAACAGTTGGCTGCTTGTTTTTTTTTTTGTTTTTTTTTTTCTGTCTCTGTAAACCGTTCAGTTGTTACTATGCTCAAGTGATGACTTGATCTTGTTTATCAGATTCACCACCTCAATTTAGTTAAGGAGAATGTGTCCAGTACAAGTTGCCTGCTTTATTCACATGGTGTGTATTAGGATGTAACTGAATTAATACAGGTGTTTTTGTCTCTTGGCTTGCCAAAAAGCTTCACAGGGCATCTGGTTGAGACTAGATGTTTCAGGCCTGGGATCCAATGGGATGTTGTATGAGAGGTCTTTTACTTTCACATGCGTGAGTGGTCCGATATGAAGCTTGATGGACAAATACCATGTTTGTTAACATGAATGCTGTACAGTCATACATCCTTAGTATCTACCTAGTCAGTCACAGTGGCTTACATTAGGCTACTAGGTTGTTTTAGGAATCTCATGCAACTCTCTAGTTGACACCATTTATGAACTGGAGTGATGTAGCTGAGGAACAGTTAGCTTGGTGTGTATGAAGTCTGACACTTCAACATCTGGATTCCCCCCAATGCTTCTGGGAGCCTAAAAAGGGGCAAGCTTACTGGTTTAGACCATGCCTACTTCTAGTTTAGATGTAGATATACAGGGTGCTAAACAGAGCTGTTGCCTACACTACAGTGTAATGCAATTACCCTAAAATGGTTATTTTATTTATTTTTAAATAATGGGTCCTAAAATTGTTGTAATATTAATCACTAATTAGTTAAGCATAGGCCTCACCTAAGCACCAGTCTAGCTAAAGTCTGCATCAGCTTTAACCACATCAATTCCTCAGGTATGGTGCGAACGCCAAGGTGGTGCACTTCCTTGGAAAGACGAAGCCATGGAGCTACACCTATCTCCCTAATCAGAGGAGAGTGCAGGGGAATGTGCAGGAATCTTCATCGCACCCTGGCTATCTCCTGGAGTGGTGGCGTCTTTACAGCAGCTGTGTGATTTCCTTGAAGCAGCAAGAACACGCTGACCAGCCTTTTGAAATTAGCATTCAGGTGAGTTTTTTTTAAACACCAGCAGTCACTAGCTGGACAACACAGATGAACCACGGACTGAAAATTAAAAAAAAAAAAAAAAGGGCAGCTTTAAGATTCTGTTCAGTCTTGTAGGTTAATGCTCAAGCACTTGTGGCTTTTGGGTTAGGAGTCAATAGGCAGTTTGTTTTCACTCTATAGAGAGCATCAGCTAAATGACAGTGTAAAGGTCAATCCAGTTTTACTTAAGATTATCGAATGATACAACAATGACTTTACAATAAAGTCTGCAGTTTTTTTGACTATTGATAGCTTTTACTAAAAGTCAGTTGACTTGCCATATACTCCAGGGGCAGTAGTAGTAATGTTAGGTACTTTGGCTTGTGTGTCCTGGGGAAACCATACAACAGTTCTGTGTATCTCTCTGACAGAGGGTCCCCCCCAAAAAGGTGTAGAGCTAAATTTGGCCAAAAAATGTATACAACTCCCCACAACCTACATGAGTGAAAACATTTGCTTTCAATACTGAAGCTAACTTGTTAATGGTTTTCTTTTAGAGAGCTTTATAGCTATAAGTTTAACATATTTCTGAATTGCACTTGCCTCAAAAGGCATTCATTATGTATGAAATGCTGTTATAGCAGTGTAGCTACTGTAATTCATATTCTATAATCTCAGCTGACTGTGCAGCTGCGAGTCACACATTTACTGTACATTTAATGTGCTTGTTCTAATGTTTTGTTGTAACACCTTACACAGCAACTTGTATGGTAGATGCCCTGAATAAGCTCAACTAAGTGTTCACAACACAGGGCATCAACAGTAACACCACGTGAATTCTCACATTTTGTATTAATATGGAAGTGGAAAATGAGAAATAAGTGGACTAACAATCTTTTCCTGATGCAGTGTATATCAGCCTTTGATTAAAATGGCTTCAAAATTGGCATTCTGTCAACTCATTTTCCTGTGCAACTGTACACACTTGCATTGGACTTGAGCATATAACCTTTAGCTTGTTTGGATCTAGGAAGTCATTACCTATGCCAACTTTTTGGAGGTTGTCTTCACTCCTGTTTGTTCCCAACATTACTGAAAGCAGTGAACTGATTTTGATGAAATTGAGGAAAGGTGAGCCATGGAACAATCGATTTTGATGCAGATCCAGCACTTTTTGTTCCCAACATAACTCAAGTAGTGAACAGATTTTAATGAAACTTGGTGTACAGGTTTATCCTAGAATCAAGTGATTATGTGGCTTGGCAGAGGTATGCACTCAAGTGCCCTTCTAGTTTGATCAGTGTTTAGATGGTTTTGATTAACACATTAGGCTGTAGAACATACTGTATAAAACATTTATTATTTTTTATTAAAGAAGTAGGTTTATACTTACACTACTCATCTGGAGAAGTGAAACTTTATCCAGGCTACAGTGATCCTGGAGCACTACATCATGAAGACTCTCATAGGGAGGTGATTCTATAGTGGGTAAAAGGGTTTGAAGGTCTGACATTTTGCAGGAAGAAAACGGTAAACTTTGTGGTAACCATATTGGATTTTGCTAATACTTTTTTATCCAAGTAGATTATCATTAGCTCTTTCTGCAATCGAGTTAGCATTACAGCTGCATACACTAGTGAGAAGCTGTGTCAATTTTTTTTTTTTTTTTTGTAGGCATTTTAAGATTTAATCCATTAAAATATTTGCATTTAAGTGTGGCACATTACATGTTACTGGAAAGTGTTCAACTTCTGGGTGGTAACAGTAACTGCTTTTTCATCGCTCTGCATCACACCACCCTGTCAATCATTTTCCTGTAACAGCATTCCCCAAAGTGTTTTACTTATTAAGCCAGAATAAACGAATGGTGGTCATAGTGATGCCTAATTTTGTGCTGAGGAAGAATTGATGTCCTTACCTGGATTATCTTAAGATAGCAATTACTAAACGGTCTCATCAGTGAATTTGATAACTTCAGTTTGATGCAAGAAACTTAACTCTAATTCTTATACTCAAGTTCCTTTTAACATGCTTGACTTTATTCTTCTATAACTATACTATTTCACACTATCCAGCCTCACCCAGATGATTAGGGGTTCCCTTTTGAGTCTGGTTCCTCTCAAGGTTTCTTCCTCATCTCTGGAATTTTTTATTTTTTTTCCCTTGCCATTGTTACCTCTGGCTTGCTGACTGGGATACATTTTAAATTGAAACTTGATCTGGAGTTCTGTAAAGCTGCTTTTGAGCATGTCTGTTAAAAGCACTGTACAAATAAAATTGACAAGTTATTTGGTGTCGAGCTGTAGCTACAAGTTCAAGCTACTGAATAACCACACGAAGCAAGTGTGATTTGGACATATGGTTTGTAGTAGTGCTTTAAAACCTTCAAGTTTTAAAGCTTTCCTTATATTGGCTACAATAATCTTGTAGCTCCAGTGCAAAATTTAAAGCAGCAAATTTGGGACGGCAAGAACTCGCGTGCACATGTGCACACATCAGATGGATGCAGTGTTATGATGCATGTGCATGAACACATTATTTATATTTTATTTCTTTTCTTTGCTTGTTCTGTCCTAACAGGAGGAGCTTCAGCCTCAGGTTCTGCCAGGCCCGCCTCCTCTCTCCTCAGCTGAGCGTAAACTGCGCTGGGAACAGGGCCAAGTCGACTACATGGGAATGGACTCTTTTGACAACATTGAGAAGAAGCTTGCTGCTTTCCTGAAATAAAGGAGGAGGAAGGGAGCAATATTGTAAAAGGGCTCCTTTGCAGTTTTAGAGTGGTTTTGAAATGAGTGTAAATCCTATGGCTACAGTGCCATCCTGACTGGTTTTCCTTCAGCTATGCAGAACTGTCACTGCAGCGTGCCAACCTCGCAACCAATTTTCTTTCTTAAAACTTTTGTACACTGAAACTGGTATTCATGTTGACTCCATGCTCTTCACAAAAAACAGATACCTTTTCTTTATATTCCAAATGGTCATGTTTTATAAATCAAGCTGAATTCCACTGTTTACACAGAGGGGGTGATGCTTTAATAGCACAGATTTCCGAGATAGCGTTGTTCTCGTACACCAGTGAGGAGTCTTTAAGTCTGACGCTGGTCACATGACTCGCTCCAGTCTTTGCTCATTAATGTCTGTTCAAGCACTTTTTATTTTAAAGCACTTAGACTTGAACTTAGGATTTTTTTTTTGGTCACATTGTTGCCTTGGTTTCACCCAGTTTTCATGCACTTGCGTCTATAGTTCTGCGCCTTATGAATGTCTGCATTAGTCCATGTCCACGTAATGTGAGATGAAGGCTCACCTCATCTGATACTGCTGTCTTCTCCCTCATTGCAAGTGTCTTACATTTTTCATCTGCACAATAAACATTGGTGAGATTGTTAAACATTGTCTTGACTCTACATAATCCCTCTGTTGCATTGGTGCTGTATTGATTCGTTAAGTTTGCATCCATACTTGCTTTAAGTAAAGGCACATCTAAAACGATGACACTGCTGTGTTTCATAAGCTGTTTCAACCATTCCTGCTGTCCATTTCACAGGTCATCAACTGGCAGACCATGGTCCCGATGTGGACCCAGCAAAGTATCAGTGGCTCAAACCAAGCATGTTCACACAGGTTGCTTTTTGTAAGCAAAAAAATTTAATGTAGCTGTACCCCAATTTTTAGTGACCTGCAGATCTTTGTGCAAGTGTCTGGACATGTGTATAAAGATTCATACAAACAAAGCATTCAAGCATCCCAGAAATAGTCATAGGAAAAGGAAACTACACCTGCCTTCAAGTCTGTTTTTTTTTTTTTTTTTTTTTTTTTTTTTTTTTTTATTATTAGGGTCAAAATGGCAATTGTGTGGTCTTCACTAAGGTCTATAAACAAATCCTCAGGTGGCAGATTTCAATATGTAGTAGCCCCACCACCACCAAAAGTCCAACATTCAGAAGCCAGCTGGGAAAGTAGTACACCCTCTAATTCAGTAACATGTAGAACCACCTTTAGCAACAATTTGAAGTAAATGTTTTCTGTAGAATTTTATCAAGCTTGGACAGCGTTTTGGTGGCATTTTGGCCCACTGTTCTTTACAACATTCAGTTCATTTAAGGTTTTTAGGGTATTTGTTTAAGCACGGTTTTCTTAAGGTCCTGCCACATCTCAGTGGGGTTGATGTCTGGAATTTTGACTTGACCATTCAATTTCTTTTCTTTTTTTTGTTTTGTTTTGGAGACTGAATTTGCTGGGATGCTCAATCCTGGTAAGATTGGCAACCATCTTGCAGGTTCTCACTTTACAATACTTCTCACTGTAGAATGGTGAAATTTCAAATTTTTTGGAAATTGCCTTCTAACCCTTCCCACCCTGAGCAGCAACAGTTGTTTTGAGGTAAAGGCTGACTTTGCTTTTCTTCATGGAGTGTTGTAGATGCATGACTCACTGCCCAAGAACAGCAAACTGCTGAAAGTTCTGCTTTCATAGAGGTCACACTTAAAGAACTGTACATCGTTTAACACCTTGCTAACAATTACTCTTTTAATGATTGTGGATATAGGAAGGGTATACTGTTCTCCCCCCACCTGATGTCTGAATGTTAGGGGGGTGGGGATGAAATCTGATAGGGGGGTTGTTACCTGAGGTTATGTTTATAGATGTTGGTGAGTGCTACACAACTGTTTTGTTTAGACCTGATGGACAAAAACCAGAATTTGAAGGAGGGTGTACTTCCCCCTTGATTTGTAAAGTAAATGGAGGGTATGTGTATTATATAAGCTTGGATTTAAACAGGTGAAACATTACTAGCTCCTATTGCATTTTAAGCTATAAACTTCATGCACCAATCTCTACTTTTGCTTTCAATCTTGATTCCTGAAAGTGCATTTGGGGTCTAGAAAGACAAATAACATTAACCTGTTAGTTTGTTCTATGTTTTCGTTTCTCTTCTTAAGGCATTTTTTTGGGGGGGGGCAGTAAATAATCCACCCCTTTCACATATGCCTTCTCAATCACATCAGCAGTGTCAAACATCAGACCAAATGGAAATCAAATCTATGGAGTGTCAGTCATGTAACTGTTGTGCAATTACACAGAATATCTCATAGGCTGCAACAATCTACAGTCTGGACTAGAAAGAAATCAGCCCCATGATCTGAAACCTTTATCTCTTAATTTGATAATGCCTGAACTCAGACGCAAAAATGTTAGATTAACAAATGTATTTCACAAATTCTTGCATCTTATTCATGTGCTATGATGTCACCATGTACAGTGGTTTATTTAATGGGCAAGTTGATGAAAGAATCAGGTTTCTTCTAGTCTTGCTGCTGTCACCTCTGGCTTGTTCCTTAGTGGTCTACATCTGAATTTCTATGCAGCTTTGTGATAATTTAAAATCACTATATAAATAAAATTCACTTTTCTTCCAGTTAGCAGATTAATTTGGACATGTAAACACAGTCAGAATTAGAATCAGATTGGCTCTTCTAATGGCAAACAAGTGCTCAATGTGTTTGTGGTTGACCCATCTGTGATTGTCACATTGACACAAAAGGCATTTGACTAAGAGGGCATGACAGGAAAACATTGGCATTGCTCTTTAACAGTCAGGTGTTCGAATCGGGGAAATCACTGAGTGTATACGTATAGGGCCATGGCTGAGCTTCAGTTCAATTCTTTTTCTTTTTTTTTGTAGAGCACTTTTGATAATAGACTGTCACAAAGCAGCTATATAGAAATTTGAGAATTTTACATGTATGAATTTATAAACTTATCCCTAATGCTTCCCAAGTATCCAGCCCTGATTAAAATGACACACTGCATCTAGGATGTGATTTTCTATTTTTCTATGATTATTTGTTAAGGGATACATGATTTATTCATTTTAAGATCAATTTAATGTGATCCCTGTAACGGTCTTTGCCTGGCTCATGTGTTTCTCCTATCTTAGCCTTGGGCATTACAGTATCTATATGGTCTAACACACGTCCTCCTCCATGCACACATCAGTGTAAAAGCCTGCTGTGTCAAGCTTTTGTTTAGATTATAGAATGCTCAGGTTGTCTTCATACTTGCAATAAACCATTTCTTTTTATTATAATAACTCTTGGTCTTCTGAATTGTATCTTACTTCTGATGAAACTGCAGTACTGTATTTTGATGGTCACCCAGAAAGATTTACAATAGGCTGATCCTGTATTTAAAGGGGCATTAGGGTACTGTAAGATTTCTCAACTTGTCAAGATTAGGTCTCTAGCTGTTAAGTAGGTGGAGCTGAATAATATTTGAATGATATATATATATATTTTTTTAACTCTGAGCCCACCCCTTCTCTCCCTATCCATGAGCGCACAGCAGTGGTTCCACTAGTTAGCATGCTAAATATAGTTAGTACGAGTAAGGATTGTCATGAAATCACTTTGAAGCACACTGTATAACACTAAACACACAATCCAGCTCATAATGATTTATGAGAGTGGTCACAAGTGCAGTTGTCCTTTTTTCTTTGTAATATGCGCTTATTAGCACTAAGATGCAGTATTAGCATGTTAGCAGGGTGTAGAGTGAGGGAGTGTGTATGAAATGGCTGAGAGGATAGCTACGTAAATACAAACATGCATCCTGGACCGTAAAGCAGTTTTCCCATAGGGGTTTTCTCAGCCACATAGTACTTTTCTCCTGAGGTCACGGCTTAAACCAGTGGGGTTTGTTTGTTTTAATCACATTCCATATATTTTCCAGCTTATGAATATTATTAGTAAGAAACAAATGACTATTGCACCTTTAAAAAGTGTCCATGTAGACCCTGGTCTCGTCTCTATAATAAATCCTGTGGATCCGCACAAATTTGCATTATTTAGGCATTTCTCTGGATTTGGATGGATCCAGGGTCATGTATTGAGTTCTTAACACAGTCCATAAATGACCCCCCTCCCGCCTTTACATTTCCGCTACAATGAATCATGCTTTATTGGCCAAGAACACTAGAACAGGGGTTCTCAAACATTTTTACAAGCAGAGATCTCTTTAACTGTAAAATAAAACCTAAGGACCACCTCAACACTGATTTATTTTACCCAACACCGTTCATTCATTTTCTATACTGCTTATACATTGCAGGTTGTGGGTGAGCTGGAGCCAGTCCCAGCTGATATTCTAGTTATTTATTGGAGATTATTATTCCATAATTTTCCATGGACAGAACACATTAGGTCCACAATAATATTTTTTGGCCTACTTGCTACTGAGGTTTGTTATAAATTCATTCAATTCAAGTGACCGGTCTAATGGGCTAATACTGTATTTTATAAGAATTATACTACAGTATAATTATACAAATAATAAAGATAATGATAGGTTGTAATTTCCACCCCTGTGGTAATAATAATAATAAAATGCCAGACCCAGTGGACCACTGCACTAGAGTATACAAATAATTTAACCTGTTTTTTTAAATAGACATTAAAAATTACAGTACCAATATCACATATCAGCAGTATAAAAGATATAAAAGCATTTTTGTATCTGTTGGTTCCTGTATGGATGGACCTTCATCTCCTCTCATGTAGCAGAGCGGTTTGCTGTATGAGAGGAGGTCGGAGAAGATTTCAAAGGTTTCATAATAAATATGTGAGTGAAACATACTGTAGTGGATACAAAGGGGTGGGAGGTTACAGCTGATTGTCTTAGCCGCACTGCGTATCACCGTTTCCTGTCCTGAACAGTTGTACTCCAATGCCAGTCTAAAAACACCAAAAGGCTGCTTTGTTTAAAAAAAAAAACTCCATGTCCTTATTAGAAACCATGAATGACCTCCTTCAAACATTATCAAATGACATTTGATAATTACACCTTCTCAAAGGAGATTATATAAAATGATGGTACTTATGAGTTTTAAACTCACAGAGCTATTTTAATTTGTTGGCATGTGGGTCATCCTGAAGATGCACATTGGACTGAAGGACCATTCAGTCATCTGTAGTTTAAATCATCTAGTTTGGTATCTTTGTCCTCTTCCAGTTTAACAAATAGCAGCCATGAAACACACAGAGGTCAGTAAATCAGCCTGCATGCTCAGGTTTAACAGTGCCTCTCAGTGGATATGATCAGGGCTGCACGTTCAACTTTTTGTTCTGTTTTGTGTTTTATGTTTACAGTGAAATTTCTTGTTTGTAGATAATAATAATAATAATAATAATAATAGCAAGCTAGTAGGTTATTATTAATAGTAATGTGTATCGTAGACACCTTTCATACCCTAGAGATCTTTCAGGTATTAGTAGTAGTAGTAGGAGCAGCAGCAGCATTAATTGTATTATTATTATTAGTAGTAGTAATTGTATTATTATTAGTAGTAATTGTATTAGTAGTAGTAGTATTGATTGTATTATTATTAGTAGCAGTAGTAGTAATTGTATTATTATTATTAGTAGTAATTGTATTATTAGTAGTAGTAGTAATTGTATTAGTAGTAGTAGTAATAGTAATTGTATTATTATTAGTAGCAGTAGTAGTAATTGTATTAGTAGTAGTAGTAATTGTATTATTATTAGTAGTAGTAGTGATTGTATTATTAGTAGCGGTAGTAGTAATTGTATTATTATTAGTAGTAGTAGTAATTGTATTATTAGTAGTAGTAGTAGTAATTGTATTATTATTAGTAGTAGTAGTGATTGTATTATTAGTAGCGGTAGTAGTAATTGTATTATTATTAGTAGTAGTAGTAATTGTATTATTAGTAGTAGTAGTAGTAATTGTATTATTATTAGTAGTAGTAGT
>JAOTRR010043387.1:4953-16152 GCA_028570945.1 Gogo arcuatus
GTATTGACTGTATAGTGCACACACACGCGCACACACGCGCACACACACACACACATCTTCACACAACACAAGGGGAATGTTTCCTGTAGCATCACTACACCACACTACAACTGTGTGTCCATCATTTTAATGGAGTCAGCCATAAACCTGTAGCCCTGGAGCTCATTATCATCACTTACGTGTTAGAGCTAAAACGTCCCCGTGTCCTCCAGTGAGGTCGCTAAGCAGGGGAACTAGCCGAGGTCCAACTAATCATGTTGACTCCACTGTGTGTGAGCATTAACCTTTCTCAGAGCAGGAGCCCCCATTAAGCCTGGAGCTCCGCCAAGGAAGACGTGCTGCAGGAATCTGGCACAAGACCGCCACGACAAGCCGGCATGCTGTAGACCCCCACAGCGAAATCACCCACTCGCATCTCCTCGCCCGCTAACTACCGGACAAACAAATCTGCTCTTCCGTAAAAACGTCACTGCCACTTACAGACATAATGAAGGGGTTCGAGTCTTCTTGAACTCGAGCTCCTGTGGAGTAAAACATTGCACAGATTGCAAACCTTTGACCTGGAATTACATCTCAATTCAAAGTTCCTCATTAGAAACTGGAATATTTGCAATTAATCATTTTGAAAATAATTAGCTAATTGACCATTTTAAGCCATATTTAGTTAATGAAACACCTATCGCTAATCAGGGTAAAAAAGAAGAACAAATTCGTATCGGCCACAATGTACACTGATTTGCAAAAACAAACAAACAAACAAACAAACCAGCACAAGATCAGTTCAGCTAGCCAGCTACTTAAACACAGCTCTATGCTAATATTACTGCGCTACATAGTTTAGCTAATATTCTTCTGCTCTAGTAGCTATTTATTTAATAGCTAGAAATGGTAGCATAGCTAAATTAATGATTAAATCATTATGATATCATGATGCTTTCTGTGAGGAGATAATTAGATAATTTGACATTTATGGAAGGAGTCTCCAATGTCAGAGTTAAAGCTGTAACTTCATCCGTCACTTTTTCCGACATCTTCAGGACAGAGGGGTTTACGCGCGCACACACGCTGCGTAAGGAACTTCGTAAGGAACTTTTGCCTTAGTAACTTCAAGATAAAGAAAAAAATGTATAACGTACATTTTGTACATACGTTCTGTTGGAGGGGGAAAAGAAACAATTTCAAGGTGGTAACAGTAACAGCAGACATCACACTGGTTATTTTCCAATAACAGCACAACATGTCGTGATTTATTCCGTAATTAATGCAGTCCGATACCCGAGTCCTCCTGCACATTCTCTCTGCGTCCATGATCTGAATCTGAACGTGATTATCATCAGCAATGCTCATTGATCCACATGCCAAGGTTTTTTATTATATATAAATAATAATTATTACATAATAATAATCCATTGATTGACTTGTCGATATGATCCATCTCTTATAAAGCGCTGTTGTAGATAAATCAGCATGAGGAAAGTGAACGGGCTCTGTGCAATCAGAGAGAAACTCTGCGATTGTTTTTCTCTAATAGCTGTAATGGTTCACGCCGACAGATCTCTGAAAAAATATGGAGGCGATTAAGAAGCAACACGGTTGAAACAGATGTCGTGACTTAAACAGCTCGGCGTAGCTTTATGACCATCATAGGCATAGCCAAGCAGCTGAGAAGAGATGAGCTTCTCCCCGAGATGGTAAACTGTTCCACGTCATTACATTTCTTTAGAGAACACATGGCAGCAAGTCTGCAAGCGGACGCTATCAAGGGACGGCATTAGCAAAGGCTATTAGCCTACCATTAGGGCCATCATAAAGGTTTAGAGTTTCCTCAAAAACATCACAGCATCACAAGAAGATCAGCACAAGACAGCACTGGGAACATGGTACTAATTAAAATGGTCCTGGAGATTTATTCGTGTGGATTTATTACTGTACATGAACATCATGGAGAACTGTGATGTAAAGTTACAGCTACTCAGTATAATTTCTGCTGTATAATCAGCAGTTATTTACAACTATTTACAATCATGTATATCTTAAACGTTAAAATGTTAAACTGCTGTAAAATATATCAGGATGGAGTACAATGAGGAACATGTTCATGTTCATATAGCATCTAAAGGTAACTGTGTGTCAGCTAGAGGGTGGAGAATGTGAGCATGAACAGCCCCGCCCACAGACGTGCCCACCCACAATGAGAAAAAAAATTAATAATAATAAATAAATAAATAAAAACCCCAGTCCCACTGCTTGGTCGTGTTGCTAATTTTTTTTAATAGGAGCATGCTGTTTTGCAAACTACGTACAAGGCCCATGACCTTTACACAAAATTTCCACCATTTTCATTTATTTCGATAACATGAACACAAAACACTTTTCTTTTCTTTTTAAATCATATACTATACAAAAGTGAGTCAAGCAGGACATAATCAGAAAATGGCATCTCAAGAAGTTCCATCATCTTAGAATTGTACAGATCACATGACAATCATACATCAGCTTTCCATCCATCCTTCCATCCATCCTTCCATCCATCCATCACAAGGGCGTGATTTTCCTCATCTACACTACAACACTGAAACGGGGTTTTAGGATTTATCCGCTTCAGAGAGGTGTTTTTAGTGTATACCAGTTTTCCTGCGGATGGAAAACGCCAATGAGGAAGTACAGTATAGCATTCACGGCTCGCATGTGGTGTATTTTAGTCATCGATGAGCTCAACTTCAAACTTTTTACTCGAGTTCAGAATGATTCGTAAAAAAAATGAGTTTATAACAGCCTACTTGTAGATTTTTCATAAGCCAACACTTCATATTGGAATTATTTAAGCTGCCTTCGCTAAATTATCTGTAGCCTAATGTTTCTCCAGTCACTAGAGTCATAATCCAGAGACGTCCGAGTGTGCTGCTGGTACGTTTCTTATTTATTGGACAGTATTTGGGTGATATTAGCCAACTTCACCAGCTGTTTAAAAATTCACCTCTCTAGTTCTCGGTTTCCAAAATGAGTGACATCATCGCCTATCAAAGATTAATGCTGTTTACATTAGACACTGCTGATATCCAATTCCATCCAATTCCATTCAGTCCCTAAAAGTCTCAAAAGCCCAAGCGTGTTCCACAAAACAGAAAAACAAAAGATCCATCCAACATGGCACAATTTAGCAATCCACTAGCCTCAGCATTTATATTCTCAAATCTTTCTCTACTTCTTTGTTTATTCCATTCCAACAGAAAACACAATCTTCATCTGGAATCCAAGGCAAAGAGGGAAAAAGGAGCAGAATAACGTAGCAGCTTTGATTCTTTTCTCATTTCCTCATCACGGTCATCCTGTTTTGGAGCAGATCAAAAGGAAATAATCCCCCATAATCCCTGGCTGTGCTCCCGTTTCTATGGTCGTTAACAGGGTCACACTTCCTGTTGTTGCTATACCTACTGACACTTTATAAAAAAAAATCAAAGGAAAAGAAAACAGGACTACAGAGACTCGGTCCACAGTCATACAGCTGCTTCGTTAACAGAAGTCACTGTAGACTTTTTTTTTTTTTTTAATCAGAGAGTTTATAATGAGTTACCATGAATGTTCAACTATTAACCCCAATTCAACAAAGCAATGAGTAATACAGGTCGAAACTGCCTCACTGCAGGGAACAGCTGGTGTATGACAGTACTAAACACCAAAACAACCTCATTAAAACTGTTCGGCTCAAGTTTCTACAGATGTTCATACTTATACCATTTGGGGTGGGATTAAAACGCCAGAAACAAAATGCAACACAGACTTTTCTTAAAATGTTGCGAATTTAGCGACTTTGTAGCTAGATTTAGCGACTTTTTGACCTTTCCTAGCGACTAAAACTCTCATCTAGTGACATATTTGGCCACTTCTTGCAACTTTGGCAACCTCCATTCTTGTTGTCAAGCAGCAGGAAAAAAAAAAAAAATCGCGTTTCACTGATTTGTTGCAACTTTTAGCGAAATTTCAGAGAGCGCCAATAGTACGGCACCCCCTCCTAAGGGTCACGGTGGGGGCTCTTTTAGCTATTTTTGCATTCCCTCGCAAAAGTATCTCCAAAAAATAAAATAAAATAAAACCCCCACAATGACCCTTAGGGGGCGCCACACAATAGCGACTTCTGGTGAGATTTGTTTGGCAACACTGTTTCCTGTGCCAAACATCTTGCACTGTTTCACAGCACAAGCACTTCCGCTTCAACTTCAATTTCAATGTTTAACCTCAAATTATTTCAACAACAATCACTGAAAACAACACAGCTGTACAGGAATAACAGATAAAGATAACCGTGGCTGAAGAAAACTTGCTACAAAACACGCCAGTCCTCACGTTGGGCTCCATGATGGCTCCTGATTGGTAGAAAAACACCTAACCTGAGCAGGAAGAGGCAGACAGGGACGTGCATCGCTAAATATTTTGACCTCATCACATTTTATGGTGGAGCGATTTAGTTTGAATTTAGAATGATTTAGTTCTACATTATAGGAAGAACCTTTAAGAGGAACTGACTGAGATTACTGATGAAGGGGACGTCATTATCGTTTAACTGAGGATACAACATACGCACTCGAACCTTCATTCGCATTCACGGTAGGATGTAATGTTGCCACAGTTAGTTTGAAGACATCCGCTCGATACGCAGTATTGTGATTGTGTTGCAATGTTTAATTTTGTGAAGAAATGTTTTTATAATTAATGTTTACAAAGAAATTAAGTATTGAACAAGAAAAAGAGTTAAAGTGAGATGGATTTTACAAAGAAAGATGCAAAACACAACAACACTGGGCTTAACAATAATTAGTGTAGTGTACATAACAGCAGAAAAAAGTGTATGGCACAACAGACATCACCATATCGCCCTGGAGTGTAATTATAATTACAATTACAAATGTCACATTACTTTTGTTTAAAATGTTTTAAAACTGGTTTTATGTCTGTTTCCTTAAACAGAACTCTTTTTCAGATAACTAATATAAAACACCAAGTATGTTTAACCAACCAAACAGACCACAGTCCTGCCCTCTTTTCTACTTACTCGTGGATTCACAGGTCACAGTTCACCCAAATAAAGTCAAAAGTGAAAGTAAAGCTACCAGAAAGACATCTTTCCCACCCTGCATCCTTTCAGTGACCAACCTTTTTCACTGGGCAAATTTTATTCGGTCTGTATTATTTGAAAAAGCACAAAGGTGTAGATTTCACGTGTCTCCAGTAAGACAAGGGGTCAGAAATTGTAAATGCTACAGCAAAACTGTAAATGTTGGCACCCCTGTTACTGAGCCAGCTGATTGCTTTTCATAGCGACAGTAAAGCTTATCCGGAGTGAAAACAGAGCCGAAATGACGCCTGTAACTTCATCTTCATCATTGTTCTGTAAGCTGAGCCAAGTGATGTTGGAAATGAGAATCATAAAAAAACAAAAAACAAAAACAAAAAACAAAAGTGAGTAGAAACTAAACATCGTGAGGGTAGAAGCTGGGGGAACTGAATCAGACAACCCAACCTGCGGCTATCTGATAGATCCATCATATCCCAAATTCCCTCCAGCTCAGGAACCATAAGAGTTTGACGGCTGCACTCAGAATGAACTGTGTGGAATGGAGCTCCTTGGAGCTACGGTTGGTTCTGCACCAAAATGAACTGTGCAGAACTGCGCAACTGTACGCTGCTTAAAACTCTGACCCTGTGGATTTGATGGAATCCAGATGATTTACATTGCACCAAATTTTGAAGCCGGTTAGCTTGGACAAGTACCTAAAGGGCACGAACGGGTCACAGCACATGCAACAGCAATCCAGCCGCCTGCTGAGGCATGTGGTCATGATTACAGTTTATTCTGTTACTGTTCATCTCAGAAAACCACTGGGTAACAGTCTTACTGAACAGCTTCTTGTGGCTTAGCTGAATAATCTACTGGACTAAACTGCATAGTGGAAAAATCACATACACTTGTACATTTCATTTGATTTTGCTGATATAGAGGGTGTAATCAGAGCCCTGTTCTTCATACGCCATCTAAAAAACATCCAAGATAAGATGACATATCCCAGATTTACTAATCCTGATCATTCAGATCTTCACTGACACTGGAGACTCCTTCCACTCCTTTAATGTTAAATAGTCTCCTTACAGAAAACTTCACCATATCAGTAAACAATTACACCTTTTTAATCCGTTTACGTGGAGCATCTGCTGCACAAGTCCCTGTGAATGAGCTGTTACTATAATATAAAATATTATCCGAGATTAAAACTAAGCTAGCTACATCCTCAAGCGCCTTTGTGTCAAAGCCACTGGTGATGTTAAAACTTTGCCATCTTGCTGAGCATTAGTGTGCTTGTAACTGCTACAGCTTGAATTTTACCTTCTGGCTCTTTAGACTTACAGTTTTACTACTTTTTGCCATGTTAACAAGATCAAGTTCTTCTTAACGGAGGTCCCCTATAAACCTCGAACCTTCAGTTCCAACAGTTTGAACACAGGAGCTAGAATAAAACAAACCACTATTTAAATTCAGTGTAATTTCAGCAGCAGCATCAATCTGAGCTTGTACACCTGCTTGTGTGGTTCAATAATCCGCAAGGGAATACAGGTTTAATCCCTGACATGGGTTTGATAGAAAGATTGCAATTTTAGAATTCTCAACCATTCAGAAACACAATGCAGTACAATTCACCCTGCACTTTGGGTGGGAAAGATGGCTTTCCTTTCTCCGCTGTTGATCAGAGTGACTCTAACCAATCACAAGCTCATGCATACAGAATAGATCAGCTAGCACTCTCTTCCAACTTAAAAGTCTAAGCTTCACATTTAAGACAAAGGGGACCAATTTGAGTAAGTATTAGCCTTCCCTATCACAGAGTAACATCTCAGCTAGGAATTAGATGGTTTAAGAACATTCGTTAAAATTAGCAAACATTTGCCAAACTCAAACTCACCATTGGTGATGAGCGCGGCGTCTCAGTGGAGAGTCAAGTCGCACTTCGAAGCTCTCACTTGTGGCCAGAAACCCACTCCCATCTCCTAAAGGCTTTACCCTGAATAGATTTCTGTAGATGGGGGGAAAAACAAAGTGTCAGGAATGTCTTACCAACCAATAGCAATTTGATCATAAATTTATTCAACTCCTCAATTTTTCCAGTTCCTCAACCTCCGCTATATCACTCGAGTCACTCTTGATAATCGGTCTGAACCAGACGTCCTGTGGATCTTTCCAGAAAGCATTCTATTCTATACTAAAGTGACTAAGGAAGCTAGCGAACTATGTTTCCAAATAATTTGCAAATCAGGGAACAACTGATTATAATATCTACCTAGTAATATTCATCAGATTTATGTTAGTTGATGGGTTTGTTACATTCCAAAAAGATCAGAAACGTTTGCTGGAGATGCAATCAGCATCGAGTACAAAGCTGGGATGCAGTGCTGCTGCGAGTCAAAATGGTGTCCTTTATGCTGTATTTCATTATGATTTTCAGGGAAGATTTTCATTTAATTTCCTACCATGCAGGAAAAAAAAAAACAATCAATAAAAACAAACAGAGTCTTGTTAGTTAGCCCAGAAACAATACACTGTGAAACTCAAACAGAATATCCACAAGATTAGTATGATGACTGGTCATCATACCATGAACATTTCATCTTGTTTACCCCTGGCTGTTACAAAAAGCAAAATCTACACAACTATTCAGGATCTTCCTGGAGGATGGAGCTGATTTTGTGTAGTGTTCCTCTCTACAGTGTGTAAAGAGAAGAAGACAGAAGCAGAGTTGTTCCAAAAAGTGGCATAAAATACACCTATGGATTCATTATCGCATGAGGTGCGACCTTAACACGTCAGCTGGAGCTCTGGATGTGAGCCACACCTCTCCATCTACCGAGGAAAGAAAAAGACAGAAGACAGACAGAGCAAAAGCGAGTGCATGCGAAAGACAGGGAAAGGATTATGAAAAGTGCAGGGTGAAGAGACGTGAAAGAAGAAGAGGACGGCAGAGCGAAAGAAGAGAGAAAAGAAGCAACTGCCAAAACCCAGCCAAGAAGAAAGGAAGAGCCTCAGAGCAGTGAGCTGCTGTCAAAGCGATATTCCTCAGCTGTGAACTGAATCTGCTCTTCTTCAGCGCTCGCTTTCCTGCCTTTTCTCATTCAGAATGCATACTGACCTGCAGAAGAGCTCGTTCTGAGAGAAATCAAGCACCGAAATGTCTTGGGGGAGGAGTTTTGATGTGTTTGTGCCATTAGCTGTGGTGTTCTCTGAACTCTGCTCGCATCATACATGCACCTTAGTATAAGAAAAGACGTTATTCAAGTCTGATTAGCTTCTTGGTTTTTAATCTCCATATGTTAAATAAGTTCTACCAAATCTGAAGCAGTTTCTACCCAAAATGCCACTGGGGTCAAGCGCAGAATTTTATATCAGTTCTACAAGGCTCAACTCTTCCTAATGTGGAGTTTGCAGTTGAATGATTATGAACAAAAACATGAAAAAAAGTTTTGCTTATAAATTTCTTGGAAGGTCATCATCAATTTGGTCATCACTAAGTCACACCCACTAGCTCTCTCTCCACCATCATATGACAGTTTCCAAAGGAAAGGAGAAAGCCAGCTTGTGAAGCCACTGTATCATTTCAGTATATTGCTCATACTGCATCACAGGAACGTGCTTATTGCCCTCTTTCATGATCAGATGGCCACAATTGTTTGCTGTCGTTCTGATAAATGCCATTCATTCCAATCAAAGAGTAGGGTCACGGGTAGCTGTGGCAACACTCGATCTCTTGCCAATATGGTGAGTAGCACCACTCAGGAGCCTCATAAGCTTTTCTACTGCTTATAAACACTTTGATTAGTTGGGTTTTTTGGACCTGAGGCCATTGGTCCAGTGTTCAAGCTGTTGTTGAGCTATGGTGCAGTCCAAGAACCAAACCATTGGATAAGAATATGTGAAAACAATCATACTTTCCTGGTATTGGTTTAATTTGAGCTGTTACTTGCCTTTTTTTCAGGATTCACAGCATGAGGAAGAGGTGCATTGTGGTCTACTGAATTTTCGATATATAGAGCAAAGAAATATTTTTGTATATAAGCGAGTCTTTGAAAGCCACCTGAACTGTTGGTAAAGAGACAGTAATTAAATAAATATACATATTGAATGACCTTTTATTATCCACTACAGTAATTAGGATGTCTCACTGTGATTTGGTGACATTTCTGTCAATTAAGCAATAGATTGTTGTCAAGAGGGCCACGAATCTGTACAAAGAACGAACCTTAGATGCAGTATGATTGAGCTTTGCAGGGGCATTTCATATTGAGCGGGTGTCTCGAGTGTTTACGGAGTTGAACATGTTATTCAGTATAGCCAGACAGTTTGTCAGAATGCTTTGAGTCAGAAGATATCAAGGCAGAGAAAGAACTACGCTGTTAGAATGCCAAGCCATAGAGGCATACAATGTTCTACTTTCAAACAGATACGGATCTGAAAAAGTCGAGACGAGATTTCCTCTGTACCCACGCTGAGATGCTCAGCATGAATACCAGCATGACAATCTCAGAATCCAAACAGCACATATGTAAAAAATTTATTTGTGGAAAAATAGAAAATATGCTACAGTAGCACACTTGCACCACGGCAAGTGACACATTCACAAGTGATCTGAAGGATGACTGTGAAGAATCCTGAGGGGTTTATCTAGGTCACTGGATCACAAACCTGCCCTAACAAAATGAGCTATAAAAATAATTCTATCCTGGAAGCAAAAAAACTTCATTACATAGCTCTAGTTTATGTATTTATCTGCATTACTATTAATTGTGCAAGACCTGAGCTCTGTTATACATTTTTTTGAATGTGAAGCACTAGATTAACCCTTGCAAATATGGTAGATAACCAGAACCAAGGCTTGATCAAGGCTTACAAATTGACAGACATCCAAGAGTAAGTTGGATCTAAACTCCTGCAAGATGAAGGATGTCCAGGAGCAAGACTAGATGTAAATCACTGAGAGATTGCATATATTCAAGAGTAAGGTGGATCTAAACCCTTGTGAGACTCCAGAAGCAGAGCTGGACATAAACTTGTGCAAGATTGTAAATTTCCATGAGCAAGGCTGACATCAAAGTGAGATGACGGATGTCCAGGGACAAGGCTGGATCTAAAGCCTTGCTAGATGGTAGACATTCAAAAGAGAGGCAGGATCTAGACCTCTATGAGGTGGTAGATGGTAGGACGCATGGCAGGATCTAAACCCCTTCAAGATGGCAGACATCTAGAAATAAGGCTGGATTTAAACCCTGGCAACATGACAAATGTCCAGGAGCAAGGCAGGATCTAAATCCCTGCAAGATGGTAGATGTCCATGAGTAAGACTGGATCTAAAACAATGGGTCAGCAATCCTGTAGCAAATGCTTATCAGCCTCCAAAAAATCCTTCAAAGAGCATCTCCATGACCTTTGGACACATTTTAGAAGGTTTAAATCCAGCCTTGCCCCTGCAAGATGGTAGATGTCCAGGGGCAAGGCTGGATCTAAACCCTGGGGTTAATACCCCTGTGACAAAGATGTTTATAAGCGCCCAAAATGTCCAAAGCACATGTCCATCTCTGAACAGGGCTGAGGGTTTGAAATATGGGTCTTCTATAACATCAGCAAATATCTATTGTGTTTGGGTTAACAATCATAACTCCCAATGGCCGGGGGTCCGTGTGAGTCATTTGCAGAGAGTAGGTGGGTAGATGGGAGGGTAAGTAGATGGAGGGGTTCTTCACTGTAAGGGCAGCACTCGACTCCCACATTTTCAGTCTGAGTACAAGGCTATGAGACAATGTAGGCTGAGGGAATGGGAGCAACGTGACACATGCATAATAATTACTGCCTTAAGTCACCAGCCACTTTGAACAAAACTGTCATTACTGGGAGAGCAGCGTGTGAATGGAGCCAACTGGATTTGGGCAGTTAGAGAGCAAACTAATGAGAGCTGAAAATGATGACAAAATAAAGGATAGGAAAATGCAAAGCAAATAAAATTAAAAGAAAGCCACACAAAAGGGTTTTGGAGAAATGACTCCGGCTCAGACAGGCTCGAACACGAACACCAGTGCGTGAACTTGTGACACACAAAACAACCAAAACCCTAAACACACCTATTTTACACTACCTCAAGAAAAAGAAAAAAAACCCCCCACCCC
>JAOTRR010048549.1:0-16017 GCA_028570945.1 Gogo arcuatus
TTTGCGACAATTCTGTTGTTAAAAGCGCTATATAAATAAACTTGACTTGACTTTCTGAAGTACTCACCTCCACCTTGAATTGCAGCATCAGGATCAGGGTGCTTCAGGGTTCCATTTGACAATGTTGGGCTTTCCTTTGAAGAGGGATGTTGGTGAACCCTGGGATCAACTGCATCTCCTTGACAATTACTGCCTCTACTTTACCTTGATCCATCTCTACTCATCTTTGGTTGATAATGTAGCATTGAAACTTAATAGATTTCCTGTGAAATTCACATTTTTTCAGCTTGACACTTAGACCATTCTTCAAGAGTTTTTGCAAAACTGCACATACCTAGGAGATGTGTTCTGTTTCAGTTTGGAAACAGATCAGGATGTCATCTAAGTGATGATGCAAATGTGTAAGAATTCACAGAGTACCTCATTTATTAAACCGCATACCTCATCCCCTTCTCTAATGCAGTTTAGTGAAGTATTTGGCTCCTCTCACCTATTCTGTGGTAGACGGTACCAGTGGTAGAGAGTAGCAGGACTTCATTATAACCTTGTTAAGGCCCCTATTGTTGATAACTATAGAAACTTGTGGCAGCAGGTGACGTGGATGGGCATATGTAACCTTGAGCCAAAGCCTCAGCAATGTACTCTTCCAAAAGGAGGGAGTACACATGCCCAGTGGTGGCTGGTGGTAATTAATTAATTAGGGGGGTTAAATAATATAAATCACTAATATACAAATTAAAAGTGATAAATAATTTTTGCCATTTGAATCCGAACTGTGTTTCTTCTGAATAACAACACGGTACACCAAAATGTTGTAACCCTTACATTCATGCCAAAAAAACACTAAAATTACGGTTTCGTCATCTGTCCTTTTGTGTAATTTGTACTTTGATTAGACAGTGTGTGCTCAGTCTATCAACTTTCAGTTTCCCCTCCAAACATATGTTAGCTGAAAAATAATGATAGAGTAAATAATCCACTTTGTTCACATTCATTACACCTGCGACTGAGTCCATAATATGCCTACTGGTGATGTATTACAGAAATGTCACCAAAATGGGTGAGAATATATTAGCCCATTGGAGCTCAAAACTAGGTGGGCGTGTCATACTGTGTAGTCACGTGACATGACTGTTGCAGATTGGCTGCATGAACCTACAGCAGAGTATCTGCTAAAGACTGCTTACAGCACTGGATTCATTTCATTTCACCCACAGCCTAGCTTCATATCATTGTATTGTTTTGGGTTTTTTTTTTTACACAACCGCTAGTGGTGCTGTTACACTCGGTTTAAAAAAAATCACAAACAATCCTCTTTGAAACATGTGTTAACCACAGATAAGGTAATGTCGATGCCCAAAATATGAAACCTTATATTGATTTTTCTTTTACCTTTGAAAGACAGGGGGGCTTAGCCCTGCTAGCCCATTGATACGAGCTGCCCCAATAATGTGACTCACTAGCTTCTGGGCAGCAACAGGTACCACAGCAATCAGTATGATGGATGACATTTCCCATGGCATGTAGAAGAGTCTGCATTTGATGGTGGGTGACTCTAACTATGTAGAGCATGACTGTGAAAGAGTTTTGGTGTCTGTACACCACCACTGATTGATAAAAACACACACCGCCACCCCACTGTTTGTTAGAGTCCACTGTGCGGTCAGTGCTATGCAGGGAAAACATTCTTTGTGTAATATGGAGTCTGGGATGTTTGGGTTCAGCCAAGTTTCTGAAAAAGAGAGCAGAGAGGAGTTTGCAATGTCATGTCTGTTGCATAAGACGATATCCAGCTCAACTTGTTTGTTAACCAGGGAGCAAACATTGGACAGTATTATACTGGGAAGTAGGGCTGAATGATTAATGGATTCCAAATCAAAATCACAATTTGAAACAATGAGATTAGCAAATCACAAAGGCTGTGATTTAGGATATACACCATGCAGTACATCTGACTCAGGCTTTAAATTGTCAGTGGTTTTAGAATTTCATGCCGTCCTCCTTGTGAGACAGTCATGCTCACCAATCAGAAGTGCCATGCTCCTCATGTACCAGTCATGCTCATCAATCAGAAGTGCCATTCTCCTTGTGTACCAGTCATGCTCACCAATCAGAAGTGTCCCAAGGCAACTGCGTATATGACCACCAACAAGAAGCATGTGAAACCCAAGGGAATACATTACATTCATGGTGCAGAAAAATCTCTGCTGGGCCAGAAGCAACATTGGACAATTTATTCCTGAAGAAAAGCAGCACTTCAGGGGTATGGGAGTATTTCAGGTTTGAGACAGCAAATGTGCAAAAAAAGAAGGTATTGTGTAAGGCATGTCATGGAACAGTCTTCACATCACAAGGCAACACCACAAACCTATATCAGCACTTGAAAAAGCACCACAGGCAGCTGTGTCCTTTGTCTTCACGTCTCTGGCAACAAAGTTACTTGAGCATTTCAGCTTTGGTTGAAAGTTACTCATGCATCATACATACTTTCTCCAGTGACATATCCTGCCTGCACACAGCCTTCATCTCACCCACTCAGGATTTGTACCAGCACGTCGAGAGACTGTGGCAAATTTATACACTCCCATATAGATCTGAAAAGGAGGTCATATGCTCCAAGCAGGATCAAGTAGCCATCAACACATTGGAAAAACAAACTGTACATGTCACAGTAGATGGAGTAGCCCACTATGTTACTCCTCTTCTCCACAAACTGATTGCACCCAGTCTTCATGTTCTTCCAACAGCAGTGATGTTCCTCTTGAGAGTTACTGAGCAGTGCCTGGCTAACAACTCTGACTTACCCAACATGTATAATCAGGAGATACATAAGCTGGGGAAAGCTGGATACACTGTGAAGATTAGCATTGAGGAGGCCAACCAATCACAGGAATCCTAGTATATTCCTCACCACATTGTGCATCACAATGGAAAGGTCAGAGTAGTATTTAATTGCTCATTTAAATACCAGCAGATCACATGTCCTAGCCTTCAGCACAGCCTGCAGTCCCTGCTGTGAAATATATGCCCTCCAATGGCATGTCGAAGACAACAGTACCAGCAATGAAGATGTACTGGATTCTGTCCACACAGCCTTCTACATGGAGAACTGTCTTCAGTCTCTCCATTCTCCACCACAGGCAAAACAACTTACAGACAAGATGATAATCCACCTCACCATTCACAGATTTCACATGAGACAGTGGGACAGCAATAAATCAGGGATTATTGTCCATCTTCCTACAGAGGCAAGGTCTGAGGGCTACAAGCTATGGCTGAGAGGAGACAGAGCTGACCCCACAGGAATCAACGCTAGGCCTCCAGTGGCACTGCCTAACTGACTCACATGGTTATAAACATTGCCAAGCAGCAGCCACAGAACCTACACTGAGAAATGAGTGTTGGCTTGTCAATATGACCCACTTGGCTTCATTATCCCCTACACTATGCAAGCTAAGGTCATGATTCAAGCTCTTTGGAGAAATGAACAAGAATGTTATAAGCCTATTACTGGTGAACTCCTCTCAGTGTAGCAGATATGGGAGAATGAGCTCCCTCACCTCCAGCATATCAACATGCCTCAGTGCTACCTACCAGGCAGTGCCGATCCTGACAACTAAACTGTAGATCTACATGTCTTTTTTGATACCTCAGAGAAGGCCTATGGGTCTGTAGCCTATCTGTATGCTGAAGACACTGCAGGGCATACACATGTCATTTGTTATGGCCTGGTCCCATGCTGCTCCATGGAGACAGTTCTCTATGCCCTGCTTGGAACTTAGTGCTGCACTGGCCTGGAGTTCAGCTGGTAAAACTGCTTCACTCTGAGCTCAGCTTAAAGATAAATCAGACCATCATGTGGTCAGATTCTACGAGAGTGCTCAGCTGGATCCAGTCTGACTCATCACTTTGTTGGGACATGATTAGCCTGGGATACAGGAGCACGCAGATGTTAATGACTTGTTAATGACTGGAGATATGTCACCTCTGAACAAAACCCAGCAGATGACATCACATGGCATAAAACATTGCACCAGCTATCTCAACCTACCTGCTAGAACAAAGGGCCTGATTTCCTTTATGATCCCCTTGCTCACTGGCCAGTTAACCCCACAGTGAAAGTAAAAGATGCAGATAAGCTCAGGAAGCTAACATTCTATGGCAATCTCACTGCCACTTGTGTATATTCACTAGACCCAACTTGGCACAACCCATGGACTGATCTACTGCAGGCTAATTACCAGTCCCTTTGTGGAGCAGCATCACCCAATGTCTGCCTCAGAATGACTAGACAGAGGTAGCTCTCCTAAGGTGAGCACATACCGAGAGTTTCCTAGAACAAATCAATGTCCTACAGTACTCTCACCCTGTTGACCCAGCTTACCAACAACAACAAGTTTAAATTTATATAATGCCTTTCACCAACCCAAGGGTGCTTTACAGAGTAATGGCACAACCAACAAAACAAAACAGAATGATGAAAAAATCAATCAAATGAAGACATAACAGATAAGAGACACAGAAAAGGAACACAACAAAATCACAATTAACATGGACATAAAGACAGCAGACTAGCTCAAAGCATAGAAAAAGAAGGAACAGTCAGTGATCAGGAGATGAAGGATAGTAAAGAGAAAAGAGACAAGACTTAAGTTGAGTTTTGAATTTGGGAAGAGATGTACTATCATGAAGGCTTGGATTCCACAGCTTGGGGGATGCAACCCGAAATGGACTGGAACCCATGGTGGATAACTTAAATTTGGGGACAGACAACAGACCAGAAGTTGAAGATCTGAGACTGCGAATGGTAAAGTAGGGTTGAAGTACTTCCATTAGATATTGAGGAGTGTAGCCATGGAGTGCTTTAACTGTAAACAGAAGAATTTTATATTGAATGCAATATAGAACGGGGAGCCAGGGGAGGTTATGGAGGATAGGTATGATGTGTGCCGAGCGTTTAGTGTGGGTGAGGACTCTGGCTGCAGAGTTTTGAATATACTGAAGCCAAGCAATGGACTTGGCTGGAAGACCAATAAACAGAGCATTACAATAATCTAGTGACGATGTAATAAAAGCATGGATGAGTGTTTAAGCATCCTTGATGCTGAATGCAGGATGGAGACGTGCAATGTTGCAGAGGTGAAAAAAGGCAGTCAGAGACAGGGAGTTTATGTGATTTTCAGAAGAGAGGACAGAATCAAAAATAACACATAGGTTACATACAGTGGGTGAAGGTTTAATGACAGTAACATCAATGACCAGATTAAAACTACAATTGGAAGAGGTTATTTGGTGATTTGGTTATTTGGTGATTTGGTGATTTGGAAACCAATCAGTAGAAGCTCCATTTTTTCAGCATTAAGTTTGAAAAAGTTAGCATTCATCCACAGCTTTAGATCTCGGATGCATTCAGAGAGGGAGGGGTGGGGCAGATATAGAAGGCCTTCAGCTGATGTAAATCTGAGTGTTATCAGTATAGCAATGAAAAGTCACTATCAGCTGCCCTAGTTCACTCTCCCAAGTATACGATCAGACTCTGGACCTCATTTGAGTCAGAGGTCACCTCCTTAAAGCTCAAGATATACATGAGTACACCCTTCATCCTATTGTTCTTCCACTTGAACATCCCATAACTCAGCTGTTGGTGCAAAATTACAATGACTGTTTACTGCATGAAGGTGCTGAGCAAGTCTTCACAGAGATTAGGAGGACTTACTGGATATTCTGAGACCGGCAAGCCATCAAGAAACATCAGTGGCAGTGTGTGGATTGTTAGAAGTCCATATATAGTAAATATAGGATGGTGACAGAAGAAAAGATGGGGCTTATATTCAAGTTTATTCAAGATTATATTCAAGTTCCTTTCCACCAGGTGTGTTCACCTTGACTTACTGCCCAATATGGACACTGATTCATTCCTTCTAGCACTCCATTGCATCATCAAAAGAAGTGAGAAGCCATAAAAACTATTATGTGACAGAGGCACCAACTTTTGTGGTGGAGGGAGGGAGCTACAGGAGGCCTTCTAAGCACTGGAGCCATCCCTCAAGGAACAGTTGGCAAAGCAGTGCATCACCTTCAAATTTAATTCACCTCTCACCCCACACTTTGGCAGAGCATGGGAGAGAGAAATTAAATCTGTTAAGGCATCTCTCCAAGTCATCCTGAAGGACCATGCCATTCCAAAAGAAGTACTAATGGCAGTCCTCATTTAAATCAAGGGAATACTTAACTCTAAGCCACTAGGCCATGTGTCATCAGACCTCTCAGGCCCTGATCCCATCACCCCATCCTGCTGTTGATGGGACGGCGAGATGCTTCTCTCCCTCAGGCTGTGTATAACTCTAGTGACCTGCTAGGACATCACTGTTGAAAACTCAGCCAGGTGCTCTGCTGATCATTTCTGGGGTCAGTTCACATGCAGGCATCTCCCCAGTCTCCAACCATCACAGAAGTGGCAAAATGCAACTCCAGACCTAGCAGTGGACACTGTTATTATGGTGGTTGATCCACAGCTCCCGAGGGCGCTCTGGCCTCTTGGGTGCATCACAAGAATCAGCCCTAGAGATAAGATAAGTAAGATGCTCACTGAGGAGGTGGACCTCAAAGGCAACACTTACACCCATCCCACTGCCAAACTAATAGAGCTCCCAAAGATGCCTGACAATGGCAGTACCAGCACTCCCTAGCTCAGAAGTGACTTTATTGTTCTTTTTGTACTCATTAGATAACATGCTGGCATCTTTCCCTTGTTTTGTAAATTTAAGGTTGATTACTGTATTGTTTACATATTTCAGTAGTCCAGTTGCAGAACTTGCTGTATGAAAGAGGATGCTTATTTAGTAATAATAATGGATAAAGGTTATTTTCTATGGATTCATACTTGGCTATTTGTAGTGCATTTATTTACCTTCAACCTGATGAAGGTTAATCCAAGTAATCATAGTTATGGTGCCAATCAATTTACCAAAGCATACATCATGCTGTGCTGTTTGTGCCACTAGTAGCTCACATGGTTATTGGACTTTGTATGTTCCATTTGTGTTCATAACAGAAATTACATTCATTACAGAAACACACACACACTCAAAACTTGAGTACCTCTTTGTAAACCTGCCCTATTCCACAATAAAACTGTTGAATTATAATTGGAGGCTGCAGCTTCATAGCCAGTCAGGATACCACTAACAGTCAGCAGACGCACACAGTTTATCACACACAATAATGGCATTTTTTGTAATTAGTGCTAATCTTGATTTCTATCTTTTTTTCATATTTTGCTGACATAATGTATCAAGTATAAGGTATACAAAGGTGTACATTTTAAATTTATAGCCAGCAACCATGGAGGAACTTTTTTTTTTTAAACATGGTTTCAGAGAGTATCTTCACGTGGCAGCATGCTATATTTGGGTTGTATACAGCACAACCCAGAGTATTACATGTTAAAATGTTAAATATTATTGTTTTTTTTCTAGCATTAAAAGTATATTTTATGTCCTTAGTTTTCAAATAATAGAATGTTCTATTTATTAGGCCACAGCCACAACTGAAACTTTGATGTTCAGTTTTTCTTGCTGAGCAGAAATAACTTTGATATGAGTTGGGAACACTATCCAGCATCTGCAGCAGAGGGTGGGAGTGGAGGCTGGTCTACAGCACCAATAATTTAATATACAATATATATCAAAAAGTTATGTAAGAGAAAATGATTGTTTTCTACACCCGAGTAAAGGCGCAAATCCTTAGCAATAAATGTTGTGATAGATTTAATTACCTTTTTTTTTTGCAGTTATCATACTGGGGTGCCAACTTTGACAAGAATACCTGTTCAAGACTTCTCTGGTTAGACACAACAGCATGCTAATTCTGGTTTTTGAGGTAATGCTAGCTCCCGGAGAGAGGTCCTGATGTTATGACTCATTTCTTACATGTGAAATTGTGTTGCCAAAGTATTTAATCTTGGTGTAACAAGTCCTACAAATTGCAAAGGTCTTGTCAAGCTTTTTTTTTTTTATCAGCATTATAAATCCAAAGTGTTGGCCAATTTAAAAAAGAAATACATGTCTGCTGAGAATTCTGTTTTTAATAATCTATTCTTAAGTATCTTTCCTCAATGTAAAATCTTTATAAAAGCTTTATGATGCACAGGAGCAGTCTGAAACAATAATAATTTGGGCCAGGAATTTGACTCCATCCCAGACCACCCTGTTCATGCAAACCATCAGACCGCTAATTTTGTAGGCAAACCATAAGTTTCATTTTGGTTTCAGAAGTGCTGGGGACGTAGATGGAACTTTACATGATATTACCTGTCACTGGTGTATTGCATTGTGTGCTACCTCTGCAATTACGTAGAGTGTAACTTGAATACGAATGCACCAAATTTCATAGGTTCCTGGGATTGTGTACAGTGATAAAACTAAAATGTTAAAACATGCTAAAAACAAAGGGTCTGCATCTGTCAATTCATGGCCAGTGGATACAGAACCCTGCAGTGAGAAAACATCAAGGCTTTCAAAGTATGCTATGGCTATGAGTGCACCCTCAAAAACTCACTAGCAATACACCAATCATAGCACATACAAATTGAAACGACGGCGGGCCAGCAGCTGCCTTCTCCCTCTCTGTGCCACCACAGTGGTGCGGAAGGGACAGCGCCCCATCTCCCGCGCCGTGACTCAGCAGCAGCAGTTCAGCACCACCAGCAAAAGACAGTGCCACACACAGACAAGGGGAGATGCAGTTTAACTCAGCACAGCTGGCAAATACTAATACACGCTCATTCATGCTCTAGGAGGCATTGGGAGAGTATATAAAGGCATCACACCAAACACCAAGTAAGTATGCTTGTCAACATACTTATTTCTGACTCGCTGTCTCATGTGCCAGCAGATACAAGCTCGGACAACACCCTCCCCCATTGGGAACACTGCAAATCTGCTCCTCGATGCCCCTGAAGAGAGCCTGCCAATCTTCACACTCCAGAACCCTCCAGCACACTTCCTCCACTCTGACCTTCACTCTCTTCACCAGCAAAGAACCCACTAAAGAAAATAAAAGAGCACTTTTTTTCACCTCACACGCCTGTCCCCATGTCTGTGTCCAATCCTGCCACTAGAGGGTGCTACACTGGTAGAGAATGCAGCCAGATGACACACAGACACCCCAGCCATCGACCCTGTGGTCAGGTATCTCCTGGATGTCAGCCTGCAGCAAGGGCAGCTGTTCCAGGAACTGGCCCATGGCCTGCACATGGTCATCTAGGAGCTCCTGACTTTCCAACACACTCCGACCACCACAGCAGTCCCCCTTCCCAATCCTGCCCAGTATGCTCAGCGCCTCCTCACAAAGCTCAACACTGATGACATCAAGGCATTCCTGGGGACCTTCAAGAGGGTTGCAGAGAGAGATACAGCTGGTGCCCCAGAGAGTGGGCTCACATCCTCACCCCACTCCTCACCGGGGAAGTGCAGTGGGCCTACCACACACTTCCTCTAGTCAATACTGAGGAATACAATGTCCTCAAAGAAAAGATCCTGGCCCAATGTGGGTTCCACCCCCACCAGGGCTGCCTCTGAATTCCATCACTGGAGTTACAGGCCGGGTCAAGAACCCAGAGCCCAGATGGACAGCCTCCTATGTATCACTCAGAGGGGGCCCCAGCCTGACCAACTAACCCCCATGGAAATCATGGAGCAGGTCACCCTCGACCGCTTCCTGCTGGGCCTCCCTTGTGAGGAAAGAAGAGCTGTGGGAATGAAGGTGGCTCAAACCGCCAGAAACAGAGATATGGTCTCCGCACTAGAGTAAGCACTGGCCACCCTAGAGATGGGGAGGGGGGAGAAGAGTACCCTGTTCCAGTGTGAGCCCCACCACCATTTCAGCCAGACCCCCGGTGCTCCTTGGGGGGCACAGGAGGACCTCCTACCACAGTCCTCACCTCGGGATGAGTCAATGTGTACAGAGGCAGAGCACCGCCCTGTGGCTAAGCCCTTCAAGCCTTGGTTGGCGGGGTGTGCATTAAACACCACCTCCCAGCCACCAGCTCCCACTGTCACCCTCAAGCTGGATGGTGTTCCAGTATCAGTGCTGCTGGACTTGGGGAATGCTATCACCCTGGCTTGCCCCTCAGCCCTACCTCAGACCCCCCAACCCTATGGAAGCCTGGCCGTTATGTGTACACAGAGATGTGAGAGAGGCCAGGGATGTGAGAGAGGTCCTGCAGAGGTCCAGATAGGGAGCTGAAGAGGTCAATGGCCTGTAATGATTGATTTAATCCTCGATCTCCCTGTGCCCCTCCTTATAGGCAGAGACTGGCTGGGGTTTCCCACCTCCCTGGGTGCATCAGAGAAGAGGAAGAAGAAGCCCTCTAGAAGACATCAGCAGCCCCGCAACCCTCCAGCCGCCCCTGGGACCACGTTCCTGGCAGAAGTAGAAGTAGCAGCTGTGGAAGCCGAGGCCAAAGGGGAGTCCTCCCAATCCACTAAACCTCTCTCTACTCTGTATCAGCAGGCCATGAGAGAGGGAAACTTTGGGAAGGAACAAAAGGCAGATGATCGGCTGAAGCACTGTTGGGGCCAGGTGCTACAGGTCGACGGGGAGAGCCTACATCTCAACTGGGAACTGCCCACGGCCTACTTTATGGTGAAGAATGGGCTGTTATACCACCACTGTAGTCACCATGGTGAACCCTGTGACCTCCTCATCATGCCTACAGGCAAGATAGACTCCATCATGCACCTGGCCCACTCCCACCAGCTAGGAGGCCATCTCAACCCCAAAACACCCTAGAGAAGATCCAGGACTGGTTCCACTGGCCAGGTATGGTGGCCAAGGTCCGCAACTTCTGCCAATGCTGCCCTTAGTGCCAGCGGATCTCTCCTTACAAACCGACCCCGGCCCCATTAATTCCCCTCCCCATCGTTGGAGTCTCGTTTGAGTGGGTGGGCATGGATCTAGTAGGGCTGCTGCCCAAGTCTGCCTGGGGACATGAATACATCTTGGTGATCATTGACTATGCAACTCAATACCCAGAGGCCATTACTCTCTGTAAAGCCACACTGAGAAATATCGCTAGGGAACTGATGCTCCTTTTCAGCTGGGTGGGGATCCCCAGGGATCTGCTCACAAACCAGGGCACTCCCTTCGTCTCTAAACTGATGCTGGATCTGTGTTGGCTGCTCCGGGTTAAGCACCTCAGAACCTCTGTCTACCACCCACAAACCAACAGCTTGGTAGAATGGTTCAACCAAACCCTCAAGCAGATGTTGAGATGGGTGGTGGATGAAGAAGGCCGAAACTGAGACTTACTCCACCCCTATGTCTTCTTTGCCATGAAAGAGACTCCTCAGGCCTCTACAGGTTTTACACCTTTCGAGCTCTTATTCGGCTGATGGCCGAGAGGCCTACTGGACACTGTCAAGGAAGCCTGGGAGGAGCAGCCATCCCCTTTCCACTCCCTTGTCAGCTACATCCAGGAGATGTAAGAGCGGATTGAATGGGTGGCCCCCATCGTACAGGAGCACATGCAAACAGCTCAGAGAGAGCAGCAATGAGCCTACAACTGGCCAGCCCAACCCCAGGAATTTCAGCCTGGCAACCATGTGCTTCTGCGCCTCCCGAGGGCCCTAGCAGGGCCCTTATATTGTCCGGGAGCAAGTGGGTCTTGTGAACTACTGTCTGCAGCAGCCAGGTAAGACAGCCCCCACCCAACTATACCATATAAACCTCTTGAAACACTAGAATGAACTGGTGCCGGCACTCTCAGCCTTTCCTGGCCCATTCACTGGTCCACCCAAGCCATTGCATGTCCACAAGGGAGAAGGACTGACACCTGCCCAACTACAAGAGCTGTGAGAATTGGAGAATCAGTTCAAGGACATTTTCTCTGCAAAGCCCAGATGGACCCACCTACTGCAGCATGAACTCCAGCTGGAGTAGTCATCTGGCAGTGCCCCTACCAGGCCCTAGAGGCCTGCCGTCAAGCTATAGAGGCAGAAGTAGCCTGGATGCTACAGGAGGGCATCATCAAGGAATCCACCAGCCCCTGGTCCAGCCCCATCATTGTGCCCAAGCCTGATGGGAGCCTCCAGCTTTGCAATGACTTCCAGAGGCTGAACGAGGTGTCAGAGTTCGACAGATACCCCCTGCCATGGGTAGATGACCTCATAGAGCACCTAGGGAGGGCCTGGTTTATATCCACCCTTGACCTGACCAAGGGGTACTGGCAGGTAGCCCTCTCCAGGGAGGCTCGGACAAAAACTGCCCAACTACGGACACTGGCAATACCGGATCCTTCCCATTGGACTTCATGGGGCTCCCCCGATGTTCCAGAGACTGATGGATATTGTCCTGAGCCCTACCTGGACAACACGGTCATCCACTCTAACAGCTAGCAGGATCATCTTCACCATCTCAGGGAAGTGCTGGGCGGATTCCACAATGCGGGACTGACAATGAACCCAAAAAATGCCATCTAGGGTTGACTGAGGCACAGTACCTGGGTTACCATATTGGTTGTGGTCTCCTCAAACCACAAGAGAAGAAAACTGAGGCTGTCTGAAACTACCCCCGGCCTACCACCTAGAAACAGGTACGTGCCTTCTTGGAGCTGGCCGGCTACTACAGGTTCTTTGTGATTAACTTTGCCTCTGTCGCTTCCCCTCTCTCAGACCTCACCAGGAAGGGAGAGCCTGATAAAATCTGCTGGACCCCTCAGCCAAAGAAACATTTCAGGCTCTAAAAGCTGCTCTCACAAGCTCTCTGATCCTGAGGAACCCTGATTTCCAGTGCCCCTTCCTGGTACACACATCCCAGACTGGCCTAGGAGCTGTGCCATCACAGGAGTTCGAGGAAGAAGAGCACCCCATAGTTTACTTCAGCCAAAAGCTAACACCAACTGAACAGAGGTATGTGGCAGTGAAGCGAGTAGCCCTCACCATCAAATGGACCGTGAAAGAGCTGCAGTATTATTTAACTGGTAGGGATTTCCCTCATATCACCAATCATGCTCCACTCCAGTGGATGGCAAAAGAAAAAAATTCCAACAGCAAAATAACTCGCTTGTTTCTCTCTCTCCAGGGCTTCTCATTCCAGGTACAACACCGGGCAGGAGACCACAATGGCAATGCGGACGGCCTCTCCAGACGGCATGCGCTCTGGGTGCAGTCCCCTACAACATCTGGCTTGCAGCTAAGGGGGGGGCAATGTTATGACAGCGGGCCGGCAGCTGCCTTCTCCCTCTCTGCAGGCGCTCCTTGATGTGCCGCCACAGTGGTGCTGAAAAGACAATGCCCCATCTCCCGCACTGAGACTCAGCAGCGGCAGTTCAGCACCACCAACAAAAGACAGCACCACACACACAGACAAGGGGAGGAGTGGTTTAACTCAGCACATCTGGCAAACACTAATGCGACGTGCTCATTCACGCTCCAGGAGGCATTGGGAGAGTATATAAAGGTGTCACACCAAATACTGAGTGAATATGCTGTCTACATGCTTATTTCTGACTCACTGTCTCACATACCAGCAGAAACAAGCTCGGACGATGCCCTCCCCTGAGGGAAACACGGCAAAGCTGCTCCTCGGTGCCCCTGAAGAAAGCCTGCCATTCTCCACACTCTGGCACCCCCCAGCATGCCTCTTCCACTCTGTCCTTCACTCTCTTCACCAGGAAAGAACCCACTATTATCTCTAAAGAAAATAAAAGAGCCCTTTTTTTCACCTCACATGCCTGTCCCCATGTCTGTGTCCAATCCTACCACTAGAGGGTGCTACAAAATGCACAAGGCTAGACACACAAACATTTAGCCTACACTTTTTAAAAAATAGAGAATGAGATTTAGCAGAGTTAGCTTAAATGATCAAATGATTATCTTTATATTCAAGCATATCAAAAAAATACACACACACACAGACAGAAATTGAACATAAGCTACAACAATGTAAGTATAATACAAAAGTCAAAAGCACTTGACTGCAAAACAGTTTTAGACTGCAATGTTCACTCATTAGTGAACATAAATGTTCGCTATGTTGCACTATTATATAATTCCTCTATGAAGATGCAAGACGAAAAATGTGCAGCCTACAGGCTGTTGTCACACTTATTAGCTACTCAGCTAGCCACGCTGGATATGTTTTTTTTTGTTTTTTTCTGTGTGTGTGTGTTTTAGCTAGTCTTTTTGACTGACCTGGTCCCTTACTGGTAAACATGTCGCTTATGGCTGGATAAGCACTAGCAACTCACAGATTTTCATTTTTCGTAATTAGAATATGAAATTTTACATATTTGAAAGCACTCCACCAAAGCCTATTAAGGTCTAACAGACATTTAAAATCAGAGGCCAGTATGAACTGCATAACATATCTGTCAGGCTTACAGATAAGCCTAACACTGGAGTCTGCATCAGCCATGTTTGTAGGCTGAGTTTATTCATGAGAAATGGAGCTTGAGACAGACTCTGGTGCAGATGTGACAGAGTGATGAGCTTCCCTCAGAGTTGTGGAGTCACATAGGTAAGGAGGGCGGAGGCCCCATCAATGGTACTGATGTTCAGTGGTTGTTGCAAAGGACACAGTGGTAGTCTGAGTTGGGTGGCTGTGGCTTGGTCAATGACGGCTGCGGCTTGGGAGTCAATTAACGCTGAAAGAACATGATGAATTTCCTGATTGCATGACCAGTATTTGTAACACGAAGGATTGTAAGGATATGAGTGAATTGTGACTCACCAGGAAGGTTTGTGGAGGAGATGAGACTTCCAAGTTGAGCTTGGAGTGGAGGTGGTTCCTCCCTGTGTGGGGCAGCTGGCAATGGTGTGACTAGGCACCCCAGAGCAGAAACATAGGTCGCTTTCCACTGTCTCTCTCTCTCTCTCTCTCATCTAGGCTCAGGCAGGTGCAGCCGATCTGCATGGGTTCAGCAGGTTCTGACGTGGCACCAGTAAGTGCTGGAGGAATGTAGTGGTTGCAATTCTGCAGCAGATTGTTGAGGCAGATAGCTAAGTCTATAAGAGCATTAAAGGTGGTCTCGTCGTCATGGCATGCCAGTTCCATCAAGACCTCAGTGTTGAGTGCTTGTTGGAAGGCAGCGTTAAGGTGGCTCATTCCAGCCACTGTCTGCTGCCAGTGTACGAAATTACAGCACATATTCTGCAGCCCTTCTCCTACCCTGTTTCAAATCCAATAGCCGCTCAGTGATCTCCTTGCCCAACACAGGCAGAGAAATGAAGCAAAGGATGTCAGCAGCTCGCCACCCTTCTCATAAACCACGGTGGCCCAGGTAAGTGCCTTGTCAGTGAGCATGCCGAGGAACTATGCGCACTTAGAATGACTGGGGACGCGTTCCAGCACAGCGAAGTAGAGGAAGCACTGGAGAAGAAACCCTCTGCACTGGGCTGGATATCCTGTGAAGTTGTTGGGTTGTGCTATGAGATTGAGCAAATGGGGCTGAAACTGGAAGTGCCGCTGGGGGCAGACACTGGGTAGACACCTGTGTTCCAGAGGTTATCAGAATCCATTGTATACATGATGATGGCAAAGCTATCTCTCAGGCTCACAGATAAGACCGACAAAGATGCAATTGCGGTTGAGCAGTTTTAATTAAAACAGTCAACAGCAAAAAGTCAGAAAACCAGGTAAACAAATGAGGTAAATAAGGCTTGGCTATGTCTGGCAGAATGTACAGAGTGGTTGCTTCGCAATCTCTGTGAGTGTCTGGGGTCCTTATATGCAGTAACTGTGTACAAATTGAGTTCAGGTGTGTGTGATCAATATACAGGTGAACTTGAGCATATGAGGTGCTGGGAAATGGAGTCTGCATCTGCCATGTTTGTAGGCTGAGTGTATTCATGGGAAATGGATCTCGTGGTGGACTCTGACGTGGATGTGACAGTATCCTAAATGGGTGAAGTCAGCTCAGCTGTGGAATACTGATTCATCTGACCACGATAGTCATCAATTTATTTGTATAGTGCTTTTAACAACAGACATTGTCACAAAGCAGCTTTACAGAAA
>JAOTRR010050491.1:0-15959 GCA_028570945.1 Gogo arcuatus
CTCAATTTCAACTGGCCTTCCTTGGCAAGGCCATGTAAATTTATTTAACCAAAGTTTTGAATTTGAAAGGTTGAATTCCTGTTTCCCCTGTAAAATTATAGTGTAGTTAATCAGGTGATCCCATGTCAAGTGACAAGCCATAGTACTTTCATTCCCTCTCAGCCTTATTTCACTCAGCTCTATTTTCCAAAAAACTACATCCTTATGGGATTTTATTGGGTTTCCTTTCCTTGAGTGTACAATCGATCAGTATTCCGGGTTGGATCATTACTATTTAGAGACCGTGGTTCAAAGATGGTCCATTTAGTTTTCAGGCTTTCCCTATGGATTGATGGATTGGCTGCTTTCCCATTCTTAGCCCATCCCTAAATTTTCCAGAGGTTTTTTCCTGCATAAACTAGTGGTATGGGATAGATTTCTTCTTTTTTAACTTCCCTATGAAAAGCATAATATGTCCATTGTATTCAAAGGCTTCATTTATAGGTTCTTTGAAAGTTGGATTTTCCCATTCTAACAAGTCATAGACAGCATATATCCTTATTCTCTGATCTGTCTGGTTCCAAATGCATTCCCAGACTTTAGATCTTTTGCTACTGTTTCATTTAATCCAGGGTGGCACTTACTGAGGGTTCCTGTCCCATTACCATATGGAAGTGCCATTGATATATTTAAATGCCTGGGAGTTCTTTGATATCCGAGAGAGGTCATGTTGCATATACAGTAAGTATGGTAGTTTAACTCTCCAATGGTTTGTATTGAGGTTTCACATAACTTATTAGAACACCAATTTTCAATAAGATCTATAACCTTTTTTAGCACATTTTCCACATTTTCACCATTTTCCATTTTCCTTTCTTAGGAGTTGGCATTTCAGTGTTCGGATGCATTGAGGCTGTAATTCCATGCAGCAACACATACAGTGAATATGTATTATTAGAAGATATAAATCTAGTTACTTCAAAAACGTTCCCATTTTTTGTGACACGTTGTGGATCTGGTGTAACAATCAAGAGTAGTTACATCCATATGTTGTGTGTCTGGGCACTGAGGCTTATGTGGAGGATTTTGAATTATCCACCCACCCTGAGTTCTAGCTATAGCTTGTATGATAGTTGAGTATGAAACATGCAGCCAGCCTGACGTTTCTGCAGAGAGACAAGGAAAATATGCCTTGTACAGTTGTTTGCCTGTAATTTTCAACCCCACAAAACCTGAGGATTCATCCTCATCATTCTGTCTCTGTCTCATTGGCTCCAGTTGAGAAACACAGTTTAATGTAGCCTCCAGCCACCACTGTGTCTTCCACATCCCTTCCAGGAGCATAGTAAAAGAACTTTCTCCTGTTGCAGGGAATGTTTGAGCCACAAATGCATTTAAATGCCCTCTAGGCATGGAAGGCATGCCCTCTCTAGGGTCAAATTGCCATCCTAGTATTATTTCCCCTTGATTAGGGGGAAAGGACTTCATGAATCCAATCAGACCTAGGGCTTTCTGACTATTTGCTACATATTTTGCATTCACCACTTTTAAATAGCCTGCTCCCATAAGGTCACTATACCTTCTGCAGTTGACCCAATCTTGTCCGTTCCATGTGCAGACACAGGGAGCCCCTGTCAATGTACACCATTTTATACAATCAGGGCATTTAAGACATTTACATTCAGAGAATTTTGATAGCTCCAACATGAGCACCCTGGGATACTTAATCCTACAGGGCCCACAGATGACAACACTTTCTACTTTACACTGGGGTGGTTGATCAGTCCATTCCCAGTGCCCTGCTCTGTAGGAGGGCTCTGTCCTTGTGCCCTCAATGACCCCTCTGGGTCTTGCATGTTTGACATATGTGCATAACATATCGCAGAAAACGCAATTGGTAGGTCGAACGATAGGTCCATCTTCAGAACAATCTTCATCAATACCATGAAAAAATTTCCCATTTTATCTTGAGTGTTCAGCCTCTAGGCCTAAGCGGACTCTAAAGCGGTGCTCATCACCTGTGACTCTGATGGCTCCCCTTTGATTGAAAATCAACTTTTCTTTTTGCATCTTGTCCATATTAAATTTCTGGTTGACCAGACACCATTGGCCTCTAATTCTACTGAATTAGAACCTAAAACCTTTATCACTTTGTCGTCTGTTCCACCGCTATCCTTCAATCTTTTTCCTTTACTGGTTTTTAAAATAAAAACCTTATCGCCTACCTGTAAAGGGTTAAGTCTAGCCCAGGCCTCTTCCTCTCTAGTCTTCTCTTCTATTGGCCTAGGATTAAGATAAAAGAGACAGTCCTCGATTAAGGTGTCCCAATCACCCTTTTCCTCATTTTTCTAAAATAAATCCTCTGCTTTTCAGACTGCTGTCTCCACAATTCCATTGGAAGCTGGTTGATACTTCAAGGTTTTAATTAATTGAACATCTCTCTCTTCAAGAAATTTTTCAACTTTATTTCCTGTTATCACAAATGCATTGTCTCCTCTAATTCTTAGGGGCCTTCCCCAGAGGTTAAATAACTCTCTTAGACACTTTATTGTAAAGTCCTCTGACTGAGCTGGTGTAGGACAAATCATTATTTGACCTGTATACCCCTCTACTGCTAGAAGGAAGTATACATTTTTGTTGTGAGTCATTGGACATATAGGGCCTGCATAATCTAGAGAATATTCTATGCCTGCTTTCTCTGGTTTAATTGTTGTATACTCAGAATTATTAACGGTCATATCTTTCCTGCATTGAGGACAGTTTAATCTAATTTCTCTGTATTTATGTCTCCAATTAGCAATGTTAAGACGAGATTTTTTTTAAGCTGTTTACCTACAAAATTTGCTGTTGGGTGACAGCATAACAAATGGAGCTTTTCTAAAACACTTCCAGGCATTGCTATAACAACAGAGCTTTGTTTCAGATAGCTATCTATGAGTCTGTTTCCTTTTGCGGTTTCCATTTCCTGTGCTGTGTGAGATTCGATGCAGAGAGTGTACCTTAATATGCCTTCTAAGCTGACTGATCTACTTCCAAACATTAGCTTGTTTTAAAGGCTTTCCTTTAGAAAGCCATTTTATTCCCAAATGTCTAGATCATTCTAGATCATTCACCATTGCCTGAAAACAGTACTGTGAATCTGTAATCCATATATTTTCTCCAAATTTCTCTTTTACTGCCCATTCTAGGGCTTTTTTTTTTTAGAAAAGCCAGGACTTCTGTCTGCTGTGCTGAGCCTAAAGTTTTATCTTTTTCCTGATGTAATAGCTGCCCTTTTAGCTTTGCAACGAATGCCCATCTTGATCCATTTTCTTTAGTCTCAGAACCATCTGTATAGATGGTTATATTTTGCTTTAACCCCTTGGGAATAAATGTTAACCTCTGCCCTTTTCTCATCATGTTTTGTAATAAAGGACAACTGTAAGTCGATGCCCACAGTTCATATCTGGACCTATGGGTCATTTTTGCATCTCAAACAAGGTTCTTTTTCCAAAAAGTTAGAGATAAATTATTTGTGTGTACAATAATTTGTTTCTCTTTAGCTATTCCTTTTACATCTATTATTTGCTTAGCCAGGGCACACAGAAGTCTTTCTGCACTGTCTAAAGGATACTTTTTTTCTGTGGGTGTCCAGACATTTGACCGAAAATGACCTGGCATTTTCTCTCCTTCATATCTAGCTATAATAGTTGAACCTTCTTCATCTAAATCAATTTGAATTGCCAGATCTAGACGTTCATTCCGTCTAACCAGTTTAGCGGAATTCAAACACAAATCACACAGCTTTCTCAGAATTTCAGTATGTTTTCCACCCCAGTTTAATCTCCCTCCCCTTATTGAATCATAAAGGGGTTTTGCTTGCTTGGCATAATTGGGGATTAAAGAACATACATATCCCAATGATCCTATTATTGATTGTACATCTCTTACTGTTTTAGGAGTTAAATTTTGAATTTCTTTGATTCTCTGTCTCATTGAAGCACTCAAGCCACGATGACTTTCTGTCAACATGTAACTGAGAAAGTCAACCTCATGCCTTGGAAGCCACATTTTCTTCAAAGAGGGCTTGAGCCCTGCCTGTGTAATACAATCCAGCACTTGCTTTCAAATTTTTAAATGCGCTTTTTCATTATCCTCTGTAATAATCAAAATGCCATCTATGTAAATAATGACCAGGGTTTTTTTTTTTAAAAATATGTCTAGGATCGTTGCCTGGAATACATTGGGAGCATTTAAATACCCTTGAGGAAGTCTAATGTACACATATTGCTTCAAGCCTTGAGTAAATGCCATTTTTGCTTTACTTTCTTCATCTAAGGGAATTGACCAAAATCCATTTGCTAGATCAATTTCAGATAATAATCCCCCAGTCAGAGGAAGATTTATTGTGTCCTGGGCATTTATCAAATAATGAGTATCAGGCTTTGTAACCTTATTCAGTGTTTTGAAATTAGTCTATACAGGTGCATTCTTTTATTTCGTGCTATTTTCACTTTTCAGAGATTTTACTTCTACCACGTAGGAACACTACACGCACAAACACACGTGGGGTGACACAGCTCTGTCTCTGGTTACTGGCCATATGAAAGACACACAGAGACACACGTTAATCGACAGCCAGTAATTAGGCACAGGTGTAACTCATCACATGGTACCTGCTGATTCAACCTGACTCCTCGCTGTTCACAGCCGACAGCCGACGCTCGACCACATCCTTCCTGCCACAATGTTGCTGGCATCAAATTCATAATGAGCATATATTTTCAAAAAGCAATAAAATTTCTCAGTTTCAAAATTTGATATGTTGTCTTTGTACCATTTTCAATGAAATATGGGGTTTCAATGTTTTTATTGATGTTTTACACAGCTTCCCAACTTTTTTGGAACTGGGGTTGTAGATGGGAGAGTGCTACTACTTCTACTACTTTTGGATTTCCAGAAGTCCACAATGAGCTCTTTGGTCTTCTTGGCATTGATGGTGAGGTTGTTGGTGGAGCGTCATGTTGTTAAGCTTTGGATCTCCTCTCTGTAGACTGACCCATCATTGTTGCTGATGTGACCTACCACCATTGTCATCTGCAAACTTGATATTGGAGTTATGCAGAGGCACACAGTCATGGGTGAACAGGGAGTCGAGAAGCAGACTCAGGACACAACCCTTTGGGACGCCAGTGTTCAGGATAAGGGTGAAGGACATGTGATTGCCCAACCTAACAGACTGAAGTCTATTGGTTAGTAATCCAACTGCATATGGAGTTGCTGATGTCCAGGTCATTGAGCTTGGTGACCAGTTTAGTGGGGATAGTCTGGATGCTCTTCCACATGTGTCTTGCATTAAATGCAGCACTAAAGCCAATGAACCGCATCCTTTCGTGGGTGAGGTCCAAATGAAGAGCAGTGGAAATTGCATCCTCTGTCAACCTGTTTGGGCAGTAGGCAAACTGGTGGGACTCCAGTAGAGGTGGTAGGCCTACTTTGAGGAGACTCATAACCAGTTTCTCAAAGCATTTCATCACAGTGGAGGTGAGTGTAACCAGGCAGACATCATTCAAGCATGCTGCAGGCACCAGAATGATACTGGTAAGCTGTCAATAAAGACCTGTGCCAGCTGTCTAAAACATGCACTAAGCATACGCCTGGGTTTGCCATCAGGGTCAGTGGCCTTATGTGCATCCACTCTGCTCAGTGATGAATGCACATCTGTTGTGAAGAGTGAGAGGGATGGTCAACAGTAGAAGGGTCACCATTTGTAGTGTCCTGCCTGCTACGTTGGTTGAAGTGAGCATAGAAATGATTGAACTCATCAGGGAGGAAGGCACTGCTGTTCAGGAGAGTCTGTGGAATTGGTTTGTTGTCAGTGATAGTCTGGATGCCCTTTCACATGTGTCTGGCGGTCAGAGCTGTTGGAGAAGTGCTCCTCAGTGCAAAGTTTGTAAGACGGTTTAGCTTCCCTAATGCCCCTTTTCAGGTTGGCCCTGACTATGCTGTAGGCCTCTACATCACCAGATCTAAAAGTGGCGTCTCTTGCTTTCAGCAGGAGGTAGACCTCACTGGTAGACCATCCATGGCTTCTGATAAGGAAAGGTTCTCACAAGTTTGAAGGTTGTGACATTGTCTATTTATACAAGTGTTAATATAATCCAGGACAGATAACATGTAAGCATTCAGATCTGTAAGTGTTCAGATCTGTGTGCGAGTCCAAGAGCCCTATGAGGCAAACAGATTCCAGTCAGTATCTTGAAACTGGTGGTGTAGTGAAGAGACCACCCCCTGTATTAGCAGAGCAATTAGCAGAGCAATGACTTAGTTACAGCAAGCACCATGATTTGTTAATATAAATGCACAGACCTCCTCCTTTGAGCTTACCGGAGTCCACTGCCATCCTGTCTGCCCCAAAGGCACTGTGACCCGCTAGCTCAGTGTCACTGTTAGGAATGTTTTTAAGCCATGTTTCCACAAAAATTGACATTACATTTTATAATCCATTTGTACAATGTTATCTGAAGCCATAGTCTTATTTTGTTCACCCAAGACAGCACCTTAGCAAGAAAATTGCTTGGGAGAGATGGTCAATGTGGGTTTAGCTTTAGGTTTTAGGTTGCCTCGCTTCCCTTGCCTTCCCCTTTGTGTTAGCACGAATGCTGGGCTCCCTCTGCAGGAAGAGCTGGATCAGGAGTCCACATTGTCCTGGCAATTTTCTCAGAGGGAGTTAAAAGTTGATGCCATCTGTAACTGATGTCTATAGTGTTTGTCTGCTATATGAAAGATATATAAGGATATTCTGAGTGAATAAGCTTGCAATCAATAGAGTAATAACTACTAAATCCTGAAATCTGGGAAGATGCAGAGCCTTGCATTGTACACGGGCCTCCATCTTGGTCACTGAACTTACAGAACTGCTGTCTATCAAATCAATCATGTGGTGGTAACTTGTGATGCTCTGTTCATAGTGATAATGGTGTGTACAGCATGTAGGCATTTGTCATAGATGTTGAACCAAATGACAGGGTTACCAGCTCACATTCTTGTGGACAAATGCCCTCCCACTCCAACACCACTTCTAGATCTTGCTCTCAATGGGATTCCAATTCTTTTTGCTAGGTATTTGGAAATGCACATTCATTCTTCTACTGACTAGATGCAGCCTGTCATTTTGCATCAGCTGACATGTACATTTACCTGGTTCCAAATCTAGTTCTCAGTGGCAGTCTGTGCTGCTGCTAGATTTAGCTTCTGTTCACCAATGAACAGAAAGGGGCGGCTAAGAGTCTTAGTTGGCCAGGCTCCCTATGGGGATGACAACTTTAGCTTGCATCCGTATATGCTGTGAAGGGGGAAACCCTGTTTCAGTCCCAGGTGCAAGTGGCTTCGGCCCCTGGTTATATTTGGCTTGGGTTGCCTGCCCAAGCCATCTTATCCTGTTGTCACATCACAAGTAAGAAAAGCCTTGAAATGGACTGATTATTCACTGATGACCTTTGAAAGGACTGACTAAGATTGCGGAATTGGGATTCAACTTATGATACCACTGATGCTCCTGTCACTTATATGTGGTGACATTCATCCAAACCCAGGAACTCATCAAAATAAATTCAGTGCATGTTTCCCAAATATCAGAGGCCTTCACACCAACTGGGACTACCTGGAACATAATCTTCTTATTACACGTCCTCACTTTTTTTGTGTATCTGAAACTTTCTTAAATAGCAAGATAGCTGATGAGTTACTCACAGTACCTGGTTACTCCTTCTTTAGACGGGACTGACCCAATGACTCTGGCTGGGGTGGACTTGTAGTTTTCTACAGTGATGCTCTCACCAGCACTAGAATGCCAGACTTTGAACACCCACAGCATGAAATGATTTGCCTGAAACTACTCCTCCCAGGTTGCCTGGTATTCATGTTTTGCATCTACAGACCACCATCAGATGATGACTACGTGCATGATGAAATATCTGAGAACATTGATACTATCCAAGAACTCCACCCAAAATCTGAAATCATTGTTCTTGGGGATCTGAATGCCCACCATGAAGACTGGCTGGGTAGCAAAAAGACTGATGTTCATGGTGAATATGAACATGAATTTGCTATACTCAACAACCTCCACCAACTCGTTGATGATCCTACCAGGATTGGTAAAGATGGAAACTGCTCCAAACTGGATCTCTTACTACTTTCCCAAACAACCATGTTGTCACAGTCAGTGCTCCTCTTGGCTCATCTGCCCACTGTGTTGTATCTGCTGTGACTAACTACAGACTTCCAACACAGAGCAAACCTGGCAAGTGCAAATTTTGGAATTATGACAAAGCCGATTGGGATAGTATGCGCTCATGCCTGGCTGATGTGAAGTGGACCTCTCTCTCAAAAGGGCAACGTGCTAATGCAGCATGGTCTTACGTTAAGGACAGCATTGGTGATGCCATGGACTTCTTCATACCTTAAAAAACAACCAAGCATCAGTACTCCGATAAACCCTGGTTTAATGATGAGTGTCATGTAGCAGTCCAAAGGAAACAGAATACCTACAAAAATTGACAAAAGGATAGTACAAAGGATTCCTGGGCTTTTTATATGAATTTTAAATCTGGATGCCAGCATACTTTACGCCGTGCTCATTTGCAGTTCTCACAGCATTTAGAGCAGAAACTCAAATATGCAGCCAACAAGCAGTGGTGGAAACACGTCAAATCCGTGACTGACAGTAATAAAACCTCTGCTGTTCCTCCACTAGTAAGTGATGGTCAAACTTTTAGCGAGGCGAAAGATAAGGCTGAGCTGCTGAACAACACCTTTGCTGCTAATTCTCATCTTAATGATAATGGCAAAAGCTCCCCTACGTTGCTGCCATAAACCAGCAAAGTCCTTTCCACTCTGAAATTCTGGCCTAAAAATGTACTCAGAAATCTTCATAGTCTGGACGCCTCCAAGGCCAATGGCCCTGTGTGGATCTCAGCAACAGTACTTATGCATTGTGCACCCGAGCTTGATCCTGTTCTTGCCAAACTATTCCAGATTTCCCTTGACTCCAAGACAGTTCCCTCAGACTGGAAATCTGCCCACATGATAGCCATACCTAAAAAGGGAAATAAACAAGATCCTTCTAACTACAGGCCCATATCTTTGCTGCCTATAATCTCCAAAGTCATGGAAAGCATTATCTGTAACCACATCCACAAACATCTTGACAAGCACCAGCTTCTCTGTGATACCCAGTATGGATTTCATGAGAAGAGATCTACAGTTGACATGCTTTGTTACATCACCCAGAACAATGCTCTTGACTCCCAGCAAGAGATCAGAGTTCTCGCCTTAGACATCAAGAAAGCTTTTGATCATGTATGGCACTGTGGTCTTTTGTCAAAGCTGACCTCGTTTGGTATTCAAGGAGACTTACATAGCTGGATTTCATCCTTTTTAGCTAACAGACGACAATCAGTTGTACTAGACAGGTTCACCTCTTCATCAATGTCCATATTTGCTGGAATCCCCCAAAGCAGCATACTCGGGCCTCTGCTCTTCCTGATCTATATTGACGATCTAGCCTCACACCTAGAGATGACCTTCACCTATTTGCAGACGATTCAACACTGAATGTTGTCATTAAAAACCCAGGCCTCAGAGGCATCTGTGCTGAGAGTCTACCAGCACAACCTGGACGCAATTGAAAAGTGGGCTTCAGACTGGTGCATCACATATTTGCTGACCTAATTTGCTGACCTTGCATGCATCACATAATGCAAGCAAAACTAAGGAGATGATAATAAGGAGAAAGCGTATTCAGAACCACCCTCCTCTCTATTTCATGAATAAAGAGCTAAAACCTACACAGAGCATTACTCTCCTTGGCGTCATCATCACGAATACACTATCATGGACTTTATACATCAAAGGCCTTGCCAAAAAGACTGCTAAGAGGTTATATATCCTTGGGTGCACCAGAAACCTTCTCCCTCTTCAAGCACATATAACCATCTACAAGGCTTACACCCGTCCCCTCATGGAATATGTTTCTCCGATATGGAGTGGCTCGGGCACCACAGCACTAAAGCTGTTAGACAGGCTGCAGAGGAAAGCTCTCCACCTACTTAAAATCAATAACCCTCAAAAGGCAGGCATCTTCTCATTGGAACACAGGAGGAATGTTGCAACACTCGGTACCTTCTACCGCCACTTCTTTCACACCATCCATCGAGCTTAAAGGATCCTGCCGACTGGAGTACAAGTAACCCATTCATCTGTGAGTGGTCACCTATATGCTGTCAGTGTACATAAGTCCAACACCCAACTCCATCTCTCTTCATATATTCCAAGGACATGCAGGCTGTGGAACTCACTTCCAGCCTCTGTTTTTCCTGATGTTGTGAATATGGATACATTCAAGTATGCTATTAATGCATTATTTTTGAATTCATTATAGATATAGCTTTGCTTATTGTAGTAGATAGATGATAAATTTAATTGTGATGTGATTATGATTATGCTCAGGGCTGCTTTTCATCTTTTTGATGGCACCACCAGGCCCATGAAAAAAGAAAATTTAAAAAAAATGGCTTCTTCCAGGCCTCTGGTGACTTCAGCCTGTTCTGTTGGTGTCATAAAAGGAATCAGAAACACCATACCATGATATGGATGGTGGTTATAAACACTGGTCTACAGCCACAATGCTTCTGAAATAAATAGTCAAATATTACTAATTCTGGGTTGCTGAGAATGAAAATGAAGCTTAAAATTGTTCTTTGGCTCTAATTTTCAAGATATGCTACTGGGTCAGTACATACGAACTTTGACATGAGAATGGCAGTGGTCATGCATGTTATAAAGGGAAGAGTTCTCAATTTAAACCAGAAACGACTAAAAATACATACTAGTGTTATAAATACATAAATACATATATAAACATATATGTTATAAATATATTACAAACACATTATTATTCAAAGACGAGCCTTAAAGCTATTTTGCTGTACAAATGGCAATGTTTTATCATCAATTCCAGTTAGTCATGCCATCCATATGAAAGAAACATATGACAACATAAAATAATTTTTAAAGTGAATAAACTATGACAAACATCAGTGGCAGCTTTGTGGCGACCTGAAGGTTGTTGCTCTCTTGCTTGGTCTGCAGATAGGATATACAAAATATTGCTGTTTTCTCTGTCAATGGGATAGTCATGCAAGAGAGTCCCACTACATCAAGAGAGTCTGGCCACTCCAACAGTCATTGGAGCCTGGGAAGAAAAGCGTTCAGGATGCACCACTTGTTGAATCAAAGAAGATTTTGTTACCACCCTTACACATCAAGCTGGGTCTAATGAAAAACTTTATCAAGGCCATTGACAAATCAAAAGCAGCTTTCAAGTACCTCAGTGGAAAATTTCCAAGGCTAAGTGAAGCTAAGATAAAGGAAAGTGTCCTTGTTGCTCCTCAGATTCTTGAACTTCTTTGAGATGATGCCTTTGACCGTGCACAGTGTGGCAATGAAAAGACAGCATGAAATGCTTTCCAGTTAGTGGCAACAAATTTTCTTGCAAACAACAAGGCAGACAAGGAGTTGGTGGGAATACCCCTTTACAAATTATAATTAAAATGCTACTATCTACACAATGTACATAGGTATAAAATATAAAATCTTAAATATCTTGGAAATCATAGCCAATCAGCTGTTTTAATTGTCATATTTGAATTCAGCACACCAAATTCCATAATAAATAGCAGATTTCATCTCTGAAGCAGACAACTTCTGAAAACTTGTAGACCAGTGAAATGATTTGAGCCAAAAAGGATCATACAAGTTTTTTCATCCCATCTTCTTTAGTATGATGCATGTATTCACTCCATTTGCCAGTGTCAGCTGGTGCAGAGACTTGATGTTGATTAACCAGTTCTCCTCCTCTGTGTCTAGTTTTAAGATGTCTTAGTTGAATTTCATCAAGAGGATCACTAGAACTTTCATTCTGTTACTTCTCTGATCCTGCTGCAATGTGTCATTTTAGACAAGTTTGTGCCATTTTGCAGTTTGTTGCCTCAGTCTCTGGGAGGCAGCATTGTCCAGATCTGAATTCTGATTTCTGATGGGGAGTGCCCATTGAAGAAGATGGCTGAGTATTTTCCGGTGCTCTGAGTTTTCTTTTGCATTTGCATTACTTTTGAGAGGTATTCCCTTGGCCTGTTTCAGCTTTTTTTTTTTCGCCAGCTGAGCTGTGAGCCATTTAACATCTTTCTCTAGCATTGTGTTTACCTATTCTCTACTTTCTCGGCATTTTCTAATAAAGCATTTACAGATATGAGAACTTCACTCATAGGAGATAAAGGAATTTCATGATTTTTAACTTTACTGTCTATAGCAGTCTTGGTCTGAATCACTGTCAGCAAATGTGCAACAGGATGACAAATGCTTTGTGCCATTTCTTTGCCTCTTCTTTTGTGGTCTTAGTTTTCTTATAAGTTTTTCTGATCTCCTCCCCAAGCCACAAAGGTTTTTTCAATATTCTATACTTCTAAATATGTTTTGTCTCAATCTTAGCTAATTCAGCTATAAATTCAACACTTGCCTGAAATTCGGCAAATTCGGCAAAACTGCAGTTTAGTGTGATTTTCCTTTGCCAAGGCCAGAAAATTATATCTTTAACCATAAATCTTAGTTTTCCTTTTTTTTCCTTTTTCTTCTGTGCATTATAACAGACCTTTTCTGTTTGCAAAGAGCTATGATGTGTTTTGTGGGCAGGGCCGAACTGGTGACAGAAAATGAAAGTTAGCAGTCTCAGGTGTCAATTTACAATATAGGAATATAGATCATCCAGACGGCTTCTTCAATTATTTTCATGGTTTGCCAGCAGAGGATAGGTTGTCTTACACAAACAAGCTAAGACCCGTAGCAATGGGGTGAGGTTTCCTGACTCGTATTCATGCCATGTGGTCCCAAGGTTTGTGCTCTTGTTTGTGCTTAGCATAGCATGTTTGTGCTCAGCATAGTGTGAAGTAAATGCCATATCACAGATATAATATTACCATAATATAATCGTGGCCTCAGATACAGAAATCTAAATACATTTTGAAGCTCTACAGCATACTAAACAGTAATCTTGAGGTATAAAATAATCCTTCATTCCCCCCTTTCTGACTGTCAAGTCAGACTACAACTAATTCACAGTGCTCTGAATAAAAAAATCACAATATTCCGTGAATAGTGCACATAAGTAATACAAAACCAGTGATAATACAAATCGGTGCACTACTACAGTGTGTAAACTAATGATACAAAAATAGTAAATACATTTGAGTCCATCCATTCACTATGAAAAGAGCATAGAGCACTCAATCACATCAGTCCCATCTTTCATGATGTTGTCACTTCCACTTGCTCTTCCTGTTGGCTTTGCACCATGTAGAGAGACAGTTGTGAAACCAGAGAGAGGTTACTAGCACTTCATTCATAGTTTGCACGAGCACACCTTGACTCCAAAAGTTGCTCAGGCTTCTGGGAACAAGGCCCACAGCATCAAAAGTCTCTGAGTCACAACTCTTCATGTCACAACACAAAATCAACAGTCATGACATAACAATTCAGCAATATCCAAAATACCTGACTTCAGGATCAGAAAAGGTCACTCATTTGCCAGGTGTGGGCAAAAATCTCTATTTTCATTCAAATCATTTAGAGGACAAAATTCCCACACTGCTGTAATATCATACAAGATAATGCAAATCAGCATCTAGGTTCAGCAGCACCCCTTTCTGGCCTTTACAATTCTAAAAAACTAAAAATACCAGAAATGCTAAAAAAATACTGAGGTAGCATTTAAATTGAGGCAATACAGAAATACATGATCACGTTATAATACTTGAACATTATTCCATTACTACATCACTGAATTACACTACTACATTGTTACATAAACATCATCTTCTAACTAAGACTCTCATTCGTCCATAACAGATTCTGAACTATCAGAATACATATCATCAGAGTCACTATCACTCAAATCTCCATACACTTAATTCCCCAATAAACCAGCTGCCTCCAATGTGGGCAAAACAGGTATTTGTCCAGACACAGTCTCATTTATGGTCTTTGTCACCAGTGACTTAAAGATAGATATCACACAACACACTACTAATTCCAGTACAATTAATGTAATCAAAACTGCTATCCCTATTTTTGCTACCGCAACTCCCCATTTCCCGAATGTCATGTCGAGCCAGTCTCAAGCATGCCGGTCACGTCTTGCATTTTCTTTTACCTCAGTCCTTAGATTATGCAACTTACGGCTCCCATGAACAAACCTCCTGTATTATTAGGTATGTGTGTACAACATTGATCTCTAAACATTGCACAAACTCCTCCTTTTTCAGTTAACAGCCAGGCTAGAGCTTGTCTATTTTGCCATGTCATTTTGCTGGTAGTATCTAATTGCTCTCCCAATGCACTCAGAGCAGAGTCAGTGTAATTAATGAATCTCTGCTGGTTATAGTAAATCCACTCTACATTCCTGTTAATGATATGCCATACAAAAATAGACTCAAATCCTACTGTAACTTTATTTTTAACTTTGAACTCGTTAAGAATACCTCTTAGTTAACCTATTAAAATACTCGTACATATTCCACATTGTCACATAGTTTTCAGGGGCTTTCACACACATTGGGTCAATTTAGGGGCAGCCATGGCCTAAAGGTTAGAGAAGCAGCCTTGGGCCCAAAGGGCTGGCGCTTCGATTCCCTGGACTGGCAGGAAAGTCCATGGCTGAAGTGCCCTTGAGTAAGTCTCTGAGTAAGTCACCTGACCCCCAACTGTTTCCCATGATATATAAATGCAAATAAATACCTGGATTCCTTCAGCCAGTGACACACTGAAGAACACTGAACAAAGATCAAGTACAGTGAAATACTTAACATCAGCTGACACAGTTGTAAGAGGTGTGTGTAAGGGCTCACACTGTATCAAATCTGGATAAACTATTATTGTCTACCTGCAAAATTACTCCTTCTTTCCCTATCACTAAATACTGTGAGATGACATTTACCCTTTTTTCTGTCTCCTTTAAGTCAAATCAATTTATCTGTATAGCACTTTTAACAATAGACATTGTTGCAAGTCAGCTCTACAGAAAAATAGAGACTTTAAATATATGAGCTAATAGTTTTGTCCCTAATAAATTTATTTATCCCTAATGAGCAAGCCTGACATTTAGCCTTTTTTCTGCTAATTTGGGATCCTAACTTTCATCAAATCTAAGTTATATGATAATTTAATTTGGATTGTTTTACTCCCTGAATGAATTTTTCACATTCATCCGTTGTTTTTTTTCTTTTTCTTTTTTTTTTTTCTACAGTGAATCTCTTATCTCCCTAGCAAATAAAAATTAGCCCCTGTTAATATTAATGAGAGCTGACTACCCAATAATTTGGCCCTGCCCAGGAATCCACTGGATCAGTTGACATTGAGTGCATTGTCAGGGCATCATTTTCCCTTCATCTACCAGAGCCACGCCTTGGCTTAACAGGACAGTCTCTTCAGCTGTGACCAGGCTGCATGTAACTTCAGATGAGCCTTTGTTGTGCCCTTAAACAGGGGTAAAGGTAGCAGGAGAAGAATGAAGAATGCACGCACAGCTCTCGCCTTCACGTATTGAGTGAAAAGGAGGACAGTGATCTCCCCTACTGGAGCCCCAAGGCATTACCAAAAGATCAATGATCAGTCCACCCACAAAGGCAAAGATCATAATTAGCTATCCGCATTGCTCTTTATATCACTGGCTGCACAATAGTCTCAACAGTAACTAAAACACATTCACAATCAGAAATGAAATGGCATTTCCTGAACAAAAAGAACATTAACTGCACTAAGGAATCAATCTGATTAGTTTTCAATTACTCTTGTCTTGTTATATACTACCTGTCACACCTTTACATATGTGGCAGCGGGGGCATGGTCGAGCGCCAGTTTGTGAATGGAGGGCGAGGCCAGGGAAG
>JAOTRR010059357.1:0-15783 GCA_028570945.1 Gogo arcuatus
CGGGATTGATGTTCTTGCACCTGTAGCAAATTCTCCTGGGTTATGTGACTCAGTGTGTGGAGTTTTGCTCTCAGGTCAAGGACGTATTGAATTTTGTTTTTGCTTTGAGAAGGTCCCTCCTCCCAATTTTCTCTAATGAAGTCCAAGATGCCAAGGGGCTTGCACCCATACAGTAATTCAAACAGGGAAAACCTGGTGGAGGCTTGTAGGACCTTGTGCATTGCGAACATCAGAGGGTCTAGCCATTTATCCCAATTTCTAGCATCCCCATGAATGAACTTATGAATCATGTTTTCAGCGTTTGCTTAAATCATTCGACCAGCCCATCTGTTTGCAGATGGTAAACACTAGTATGAATTGATTTAATCCCCAATAATTCATACAGTTCGTGCAGTGTACGTGACATAAAAGTAGTGCCTTGATCAAACAGGATTTCTTTCGGAATCCCGACTCAGGAGATAATGTGGAAGAGCGCCTCCGCAACACTACATGCAGAGATATTGCAAAGAGGCTTCTGGGTATCATGTTGCATAATCCACTATGACTAATACAAAGCGATACCCTCTTGCAGATCGATCTAATGGCCCAACAAGATCCATGCCAATTCTTTCAAAGGGGATCTCGATTAACAGTAATAGGCACAATGGCGCTTCTGGCGTGGCTGCTGGATTTACCAGCTGGCGTTCACGACAAGTCACACACCACCTGCGGACATTAGCGTGAATCCCTGGCTAATAGAAGTGGGCCATGAGACGATTTAGTGTCTTATCCTGAACTAGATGCCCAGCCATTGGATTGTGATGAGCCGCATGGAATAAAAGTTCCCTATGGCTCTTTGGAACCAGCAATTGTGTTGTCTCTTCTTTCGTTTGAGTGTCCTGCGTCACTCAATAGGCTATAGCTTTAATAATAGAAAAGTATGGGAAGGAAAGTGCAACATTAGTCTGGAGGTTTTGACCATCAATTACTTTCACTTGGTCAAAAGCATGCTTTAGAGTCTCATCTCGCGACTGCTCCAGAGGGAAATCCATGGGATTTCCCAAAGATTTCCCAAAGGGGCTGTGCCCTCTCCCTTCTCCGTGTCCTCGTGACGTGGAGCTAACACAGACGGCCCTGGGACCGCCTCCTCTGCTAACGTTGACACGGGATTCCCCCATGACGTGCTACTGCAGGATCCATCCACTACTAACTGTTTCAGTAAAGTTTTAAATCCCAGCCAATCTGTCCCCTGGATAAGTGGATGGGTGAGGTTTGAGCTAACTGCTGCCTCCATACTATGCTTTTCTCCCAGGACGTGAATAGTGATGGACATTATCGGATATTTGTGAACATCCCTGTGTACACACCTTAGCTTCACCAGTCGTGCATTTCCTAGTGCCCTGCACTGAATCAGGCTTTGATGCATGAAGGTCTGATTACAACCAGAATCCACCAAAGCCTGATGTGTACCCCTTGAATACTCACAGAAACTCGTTATGTCCCTGCTTGATCGGGGGAATCCTGTGACACATCAGGAATACAAATCACAAGCCCCTCCTCTTTGCGGAAATGCTGATCCCGGGAAATCCCAGCCTTCCTGCTGCACTGACAAGCCTGCCCGGACTTGCTCCTGATTTCGGTGGGCACAGACAGGTCCACCTGTGGAGAGAGAGAGGGGGTTAGTGACGGCACAGACACAGAAGGGTAAAGTGGTGAGGAGACACGAGGAAACACACGAGTGCACAGAGTGGGTTTCGGGAGAGTTGGCCCCTGTTTCCGTGAGGCTGGGGTAGGGGAGGGGTGAGGAGAGAGAGGGGGAGAAAGCAAGGGGGGCAGAGAAAGAGAAGCTGTAGGAGCACCTACACCTGGAAACACCGTCAGGTGGTCCTCTGCCAGCCAGACCGCCTCCTCCAGTGACGCCACACAGTGACGCTGGATCCACGCCAATGTCTCACTCAGCAGTTGTGTGACAAATTGCTCCAGTGTCATGCGATCGAGGACGTCCTCCACGTTGCACTCGCCTGCCAACAACCACCATTTGGCAGGCATCTTCGAGCTGTTGCGTGAAGGCAAACAGGCGGCCAACTTTGCTGTATGCCAGCACGGAGAAGTGCTGGCAACGTTCTTCTGGGCCACGGCCGACCCACTGCAGCATAGCCTGCTTCACGTCCTCCGCCTTGGCCTCGAGCAGAGCCCAGAAGCGCTGCCCCTGCTTGGCAGACAGCGTGATGAGTTCTTGATGCTGGCACTGGAGGACGCTGGTGAGTATCTGGAGGAGCTCCTTGGCAGACTCCATGGCAGCGTTATTCCTCACTCCCGGCACCAGTGTAACGAATTTATGTGGGCAATGAGGAACTCGGAGACAGGCGCAACGGTACAAGGTGCGCTTTATTCTCTTTAATTCCACTTTTCAGTGGCCTTTTAACTGTATGCACATGTATACACACACACACACACACACACACACACACACACACACACAAAACACGCGTTGGGGAACACATCTCTCTCTCTTGGGTTACTGGCTCTCTGAAAGACACAGACACACATTAATAGACGGCCAGTAATTAGACACAGGTGTAACTCATCACATGTTACCTGCTGGTTCAATCTGACTCCTCACTGTTCACAGCCGATGCTTGATCACACCCACGCTGCCACACCTTTGTGCTTCAAAAATATAGCTAGACCTATCCTGAAGCACTGTTTGGCCTTCCTTATCCATTGGTTTAATAACTACATCTCTCCTTTTGCTTAGGATTTTTAAAGCTTGTCTCTGTGCCCTAGTAATATTAGATTTCCCAGACCATGAAGATTTGAAATGAGACAACAAAACTTTGTTCTTCCTTATCAAATCTTGCAACTCTTATGACAAAGAATCCAATTTCAGTTCCCACTGAGAAGGATTAGTGAAGGGCTCATGTTTGTAGTTATTACTGTACTGGAAGTTGTCTAGTAATTTGAGTCTCCTATGATAGTACTGAAGATTTCTATGAAGTTCTAACACATCAGGTGGTCTCGGTGTTGGAACAAAGGTCAATCCTTTTCCCAATATATTCTGTTCTAAATGTGTCAAACTGAAGCCAGAACAAAGATTTGTAATGTTAGATGTAAGGGGAGTCACAAAAGAGTGTTGCTCCCCTTCTACATGTTTAACTGATCCAACCAGAATTTCATGATAATTTCCACTGTATCTCTGGTCCAGGGGATAGGATCATGAGATTCTGTCTTGAATTTCAGTGGACTGATTTCAGGAAGAACATTGTTTTTCTTGCTTATTAGTCGATTTAGATTTTCCAGTAAGACTCTTTGTTCCCTATCCAGTCTGTCAGAGTAATTAATAATAGGTATGTATACCAGCACATTGGGGAATTTATCCTCCGCTGTTTTTAACAAAGAGTTTAGTTGTTTGGAAATGGTAAGTGCTTGTTGATGTCTCAGGCAATTATTAAGGCCTAGAGACAGAACCACTTTACTGACCATTGTAACAGGTTGCAGTTTTTTTAGGACCTGATCTATGTGGTGAAACTGTGCACCCAGAAAGCTATCTACCTGTACCTCCTCACTCATGAATTGGGGGGTTCGGGCCAGGTTAGAATCTCCTATTATTAATTTTTTTTTCTGATTTGTAGTCTCCAATTTTTACTTTTTGTTCTGTTCTCTGATAGACCATAGGTTCACAGAGAGAGACCTAGGCCAGACCTAGGGTTAGGGTTAAGTTTAGGGTTAGGGTTTTTCAGTTAGGGTTAGGGTTAGGGTGTTATGGTTAGGGGTTAGGGTTGAGGTTAGGGTTACAGTTAGGGTTAGGGTTAGGGTTGAGGTTAGGGTTAGTGGTTAGGGTTAGGGTTAGGGGTTAGGGGTTAGGATTAGGGGTTAGATTACCCTTTACATACCCCTTACAGTAACCCTTAATGAAAGGGTTAATGTACAGTGAGCTGGTCATTAGTTTAAGGGATTTTGTGCAGAGTTGGTCATTAAAACACAGCGAGGTGAACATTAGTGTAATTGATAATGTCCAGTGAGCTGGCCATTTAGCTGAGGGATAATCTACAGAGAGCAGTTTATTAATTTTTAGTGGGGTGAACATTAATGTCAAGGTTAATGTACAACGAGCTGGTCATTAATTTCCAGCAAGCTGGTAATTAATGTAAGGGATAATGTGCAGCGAGCTAGTCAGTAATATACAGTGAGCTGGTTATTATTGTCAGGGAGAATGTACAGCGAGCTGGTCATTAATAGACAGCAAGTGAAACAGTAATGTTTAATGTGCCGTGAGCTTGTCATCAATGTAAGGGATAATGTACTGTCACGGTCTCTGCCAGGCAGATCCTTCCCTTGCCTCTCTCCCTTTTGTTTCCCTTCCCTTTGTCTCCCTCTTGTGTGTGTGTGTCATCTCTGTGCAGTGGTAGTCCCTGCAGTGGTAGGTAGAGGCATTTCCAAATTGCATCCAGCTGACACTCATTCATGCGCATTTAAACCCCGGCTTCACACCAACACCACTTTGTTGTTCCCAACCTCCGTGGTATCATGCTACGTGGCCACTAGCTTCCATGCTAGCTCTTTGTTTTCCTCATGTGTTTTTTGTGCACTTATTTTCCCTGAGTCTCCCCTTCCAGAATTCCTGCTGCATCAGTTGTGCTGTCCACCTGCCATTTACAAGCTATCTACCTCTCCGTTCCCGAGTCCTCTTCTACCCTCCTGGTCTACCTCCAGCCATGCTCCTCCTGCTGGTGAGCTGGTTAAGTGTGGTGCCTTCAACACAGTGGCCAGCAGTGGGTTTGATCCCTGCCTCAGGCATCTACTCCCAACTCACTCATTTTCCTGCACTGTAAATAAATACTGCACTTTGAACCTTGAAGTCTGTCTCCAGCGTTTGCGTTCACTTCTGAACCAGACCCTTGACAGAATGAACTGGCCAGCATGGATGCAGCGGAGACAACCAGCCTCCCCACAGCCCTCCAGGCCTTGACACACCAAGGAGCCATGCTGGGCCATCATGAGCAGGTATTCCAGCAGGTGATGTAGAGCCTTCAAGACCTTGCAGCCATGATGAAGATGGAGAGCTGTGTAACCCTGCTTCCCCCTCAGCCAGCCCCAATGCCTGAGGACCCGCCTGAACCTGTTCAGCTCACCACCCACCTCTGGGAGACTCCAGTCCCCACAGCCAGCCTACTCTGGGGAAATGCTGGAGCTTTTTCCTTCAGTGCTCCCTAATTTTCAAGCAGCAGCCTTGGACCTTTCAAACAGATAAGTCCAAGATCACTTTCTTAATGGGGCTTCTAAGGGGGCAAGCACTCGACTGGGCTACTGCTGTTTGGGAAAATCAAACTGACCTCTGCTCCTCATTCCAGGCATTCATCATGGAGATGCGCTAGGTGTCCGACCACCCCGTCCCAAGCAAGGAAGCAGTTGGGAAATTACTCTCCCTATGTCAAGGCTGTCGCAGTGTGGCAGAGTACGCCATCAAGTTCCAGACACAGGCAGCGGACTCTGGATGCAACTTGGAGGCCCAACAGGTTGTATTTCTCAGCGAGGCTCTCAAGGATGGACTTGCTGCCAGGGATGAACCTGAGGGCCTGGATGCCTTGTTCTCCTTGGATAGCCATCTGGACAACCGCCAGAGGGAATGGTGTCAAGAGAAACAGGGGCGAATTACCCAGAGACATCAGTTTCTCGTCCTCGGCCATGACCCAGCCTGGCCTCCCAACCTCCATCACCTCCTACCTCACCCATAGCTTCCAGTTCCAGCTTTGACCCCATGTAGCTTGACCAAGCCCAACTTACACTCTTTGAGAGTTCTAGGTGCATGCAGGAGTAGTTATGTCTTGGGTAGTCGGGCCACCTGCTCTCCCTCTGCCCAGTACGGCCAAAAGGGGGAGGCTCGCCGGTAGCTGTGGGGACCCTGGTGAGCCCTACCCCTCAGTTCCCCACTCCATGTCCACGTCTGCAACTTCCTGCCATGCTCTCATTCAACCAGGTCTCCTGGGAGCTCCAGGCGTTCATCGATTCTGGGGCAGAAGGAAACTTGATGAGGCCCTCACTTAGCAGATTGGCATTCCATGAGAATCCTTTCCATCTCCTCTTCTGGTCAATGCCTTCGACGGCTGGCTATTATTCAAGGTCACTCACCCGACTCCGCCCATTCACCTTGTTCTATCCAGGAACCACAGAGAATCGGTGAGCTTCCACATCATCTCCTCCCCCAGCACCTCCTTGATGCTCTGACACCCCTGGCTATCCTTACACAATCCATTGGTGGACTGGGTTTCCATCAAGGTGGTCGGCTAGAGCCCTCACTGCCACCGCCACTGACTCTCCTCTGTCAAGTCTCCCCCTGGGCTTTTATATACTTCACCACCCTCCAAAGACCCAGATGTCTCCATGGTCCCCGCAGTCTTCCATGACCTGGGAGAGGTCTTCAGTAAGAACCGAGCCCTGTCCTTACCACCACACCGTCCCTATGATTGTGCCATTAACCTCTCCCCTGGGTCTTCCCTACCATCCAGCCACCTCTATAATCTGTCCTGGCTGGAGAGGGAGGCCATGGAAACATACATACGCAACTCCTTGGCTGCTAGCCTCATCTGCGCATCTTTGTTCCCTGTCAGAGCTGGGTTCTGTATTGACTACCGTGGCTTGAACAACATAACCATCAAGAACAAGTACCCCCTATCGCTCATCAGCTCTGCCTTCAAGCTTCTACAGGGTGCCAGCATTTTCACTAAGCTTGACCTCCACAATGCATACCAGTTAGTCCGGATATGGGAGGGCAGTGAGTGGAAGACTGCATTTATTATGCCTCTGGGCCACTTCCAGTACAGGGTCATGCCGTTTGGACTCACAAATGCCCCTGCAGTCTTCCAGCGTGTAGTCAACGATGTCCTCCGGGATTTTATCAACCAGTGTGCGTTCGTTTACCTAGATGACATCCTCATCTTCTACCACAGTCCCCAAGAGCATGAGAACCAGGCATGCCAGATTCTCCAGTGGCTGCTTGAGAACAAGTTGTACGTCAAGGTGGAGAAATGCGAATTCCATGTCCCCTCTGTCTCGTTCCTGGGGTACATTCTGGAAGGGGGCCAGGTCAGGGCAGATCCTAAGAAGGTCTGAGCCATGGTGGAGTGGCCCACGCCCAGCTCCCGCAAGCAGCTGCAGCAGTTCCTAGGGTTCGTGATCTTTTACTGATGCTTCATTCTGTATTACAGTTGGGTGGCTGCACCCCTGACACAGTTCACCTCCACCATCAAACCCTTTCAGTGGAGTCCTGAAGCAGAGCAAGCCTAACCCTAACCCTAACCCTAGCCCTAGGCATTAAGCAGATGTGAAATTTGTGCTCAAAACAATGTCAGGAAAGGAATCACAACATACCAGTGCCAGAAGAACCATTTAGGCATTTATTAATAGATTATGTGGACATGATTAAGAGAGTTCAGGGAAAAAGATACGTGCTGGTAGTGATAGATAGGTTCAGCAGATGGGCAGAACCTGCGCCATCTAAAGACCAAGGTGCTGAAACAGTAATTAAATTTTTGACTAGGGAAGTGATCTCTAGGATTGGCATTCCAACAGAAATAAGCTCAGACAACAGATCAGCATTTATTCAAAAAGTGGTAAAGTCAGTGTTACAACATTTGAGAATTAAGCAGAGGCTAGGTTGTGTGTACCATCCCCAATCACAAGGAATGGTGGAAAGAGTAAATGAAACTCTCAAAGTGAAGCTAAATAAGATCTGTGCCAATACCAAACTGAATTGGGTGGATGCATTACCGTTGGCACTTATGAGCTATCACATGCAAGCAAATAGAAACACACACCTAACCCCACATGAAATGCTTACTGGACGACCTATGCCAGTTCCACATTTGAGAGGACCTTACAAAGGCCCACAACTAGAACTGTTGCAGATGGAATTGAAAGAATATATGAAACAATTAACTACTATACATAAAGTTATATATTCACAGGAACAAAGCAGAGCACCAGCAACAGAGGTGGACCCAGAAAATCCAATTATGCCTGGAGACAAAGTGTACCTCAGAATATTCAGAAGGAAGTGGAATAAGCCAAGAAGGGAAGGCCCCAACGTTATGGTAAGAGTAACTCCAACAGCTGTCCAGGTGCAGGGAAGTACTACATGGGCAGATCTTAACCATTGTACGAGAGTTCCTAGACAGGCCTTACCAAGAGATCAGCATGAAGATGAAGGAACACTGGAAGATACAGCAGGTGAGGCCGATGAAGAGAGACCTTCTGGCTTCAGAGAAGAGAGCTCTTCCAGAGTTCTCCCCGGTGAACAAGGAGGAGAGCCCAAAGGAGACTCAGGAGAAGCAGAGCAAGAAGAGGGACCCCCCAGAGAACCAGAACAAGAACCAAAAGAGCCACGTGGAGATCCAGACGAAGGTGACTCAGAGCCAGAAACTCCAACACAAGACCAGGTGTACACTGTGATATGCCTGGGAGGATGGATCATGATCTGCCTGGTCTCATTAGTGTGCCTAGCAATAGCACATACGCTACAGCTGGACCCACTGCAACTACTCCAGGTGAAGCCAGTGAAGAACCAGAGTTCTCCACAGTTGATTTCTCAGCCCTTGAATGGAGTCCACAATCTCAGCCTTAACTTCATTGACAAGGTAACAAAGAGACAAAAATGGGGACATGGGAAATGACTCAGCATTTGTGTCCTAGCTTTAACTTTAATTGCAGCTAACCAAGGTGATGTATCTTAAGGTAAGAAACTTACATTGAGTTTTGTCAAAGACACTATCAAAGGCCTGGGAATGATTGGCAATCTAACAACAAAGGTAGTTTTCCAGGACTGGGCAGTGAATGAACGATGCAAACTAACTGAAGAGGTAGTGCTAACACTTAAATGTGTGAAAAGTAGCTGTGTGGATCTAGAGTCAACAATGTTGATGGACATTGATAAGGCTAAAAAGCTGATGACAGGGGAAGATGTGGTTGGAAGGGCAAAGAGAGAGACAACAGACATAATTGAGTTAAGAGAAGGGAGGTATTGGGGAAGAGCACGGAACAACAGATGGTACCAATGGGCTCAATTCACACCTAAAGACTTAAACATGTCTGTTTGGTATGCTCGCCGTCCCCAATGACTAAAATAATTGTAGTCCCAAATCTGCATAACTATAAGGAATGTGCAGAATTCAATAAGAACTATTGTCACCTAAAACCAGCTGATCAACCATACTGTCCAGCCGAATGTCTGTCAAATCTTGGTAATTCAGAGTATCAGAAGTACTTTAATCACTCCAAATGGGGTGATTACTGTAAGAAAATGAACGTGAAAATAGCTTCAAACCATAGAGAGACACCAGACAGCTTCATGATAAACTGGAATGCCTCATATGAGTGTTTCAATAAGTCAAAAGGTACTTATGATGTTGGGATATTCCAAGGTAACTGTGAAGTAATTTGGTATTTAGACAGGGACAGATCATGGAATGGAGACACCCCAGAGAGAACAGTGTGGCAAGTGGCAGGGACAATCCAAAACATGAGTGAAGTAATCACACAGTGGGATAGCTGTGAGAATCAAACTATAGCATTACCATTGCTAGCACCTTTTGAAGAACAAACTGAAGCCATAGCAAACTATTTCTGGGTGTGCAAGAAAGCAAGACTTAGGATGTCCTTGCCAACAGGTTGGAGAAGACTCTGTGCAAGAGTAAGAGCTGCACAAGAAGTTGCCATTATTAATTGGGTAGAACAATCTGAGGAAGCTCCTAAAGCTAGAGAAAGCAAAAGAGAGCATATGAGAAGGACCCTGAAGTCTGCTTAGATTCTATAGGGCAACCAAGAAACATCCCGGATGAGTATAAAGCTAGATGTGAGATTGCAGCGGGTTTTGAATCCATTTTCATATGGATTACCATAAACAAAAATGTAGAGTGGATCAATTACATCTACTATAATCAGCAGAGATTCATTAACTACACTGATGAAGCACTCATCAGTGTTGCCTTAGGCGAACAGCTAGCTGCAGCTAGCAAGATGACATGGCAAAACAGGCAGTCTCTTGACTGGTTAATGGCAGAGAAAGGAGGAGTTTGTGTGATGTTTGGAGAGCAGTGTTGCACATATATCCCCAATAATACAGCTCCTAGTGGTGCATTTACAGAAGTAATGACTAAGTTGAAGAATCTCAAGAAGGAAGTGCTTGAGAATGCTGGACATGACCAGCATATGTGGGACTGGTTTGACTTAGGATTGGGAAAATGGGGATCTATCTTCACAAAAATTGGAATAACAGTTCATGCTTGTCTGGTCGTTCTTGTCTTGATGGGATGTTGTGTGTTCCCATTACTTAGATCCCTGCTTACTAGGGCAGTGACAGGACAAATGATGGTGTTGTGTTCCAATGAAACTAAGGATATGGTTATAACCAGACAGTTGTTTCCAATGGAGAAACCTGTCGCTGAGAGTGACTGGCCAGACGTAGACCCTTTGCCAGATTACATAATGGAGTTCAAAGGAGTCAGATATTGAGGTTAAAACTGAATAGATTAAGATGTACAACAGTAATGATTACTGTTTTGAGTAATTGTGTATTGTTTTGGATAATTCCAATATAATTGGACTGTTTGATTGTTTTGATTTTGATTTCTAATCAACATATGTAAAGTGCAGGAGGAGATCTGCTGAACCCAGGTGCCGAGTGCATTATCATGCTAAACAGCAGGTAGAGTGGGAATTTTTGCCTCAGGCTACAAAAGAGATTTTTCGCCAACTCCTGGGTAATGAGTGAATCCTTCTGTCACTCTGTGATTTTTGTTACTCAAATCATTGATATCTTAATTATCTGAATCAAGGTGATTTTGTGTTATTTTTGAAGAAATCAATAACGTAGAGTAAATATTGTGAAAGCCATTTAGTCGAATGTTTGATTTGTTTGATTTTGTGTGCATTAATCCTGTGTTTTGTCATTTGAAGAAGGTCTCAACACCAAGGACGACTGTGCTAATATGCGATCTATTTCTTGATTGACAAAAGAGTTAGTATTGAGAACAACTAGCATCATCCTTGGGGCCCATTTACTCGTGTCTATTGTAGCACAACTGCCTGAGGTCGATGACCCAGAAGAAAGCATGCAATTGCTGAGAGAAATGCTTTCTAGCAATCCTGACAAGGCCATCATGCGCTTATGCAATGAACTAAGACTGTTGTATGTCGCAAACACAGGTCAATTGTTCCCTCACCCTATTGTAAGGTTGCATGTGTTGAGATGGGATATGGATCGTCGCCAAGGATGCATTTGAGAAATGTGTTATGTTGGAAGATACAAAATGAGAAGAGTGATGATGACTGAAGGGGACAGATAAAGTGCTAGTAACCTCTCTCTGTCCCTGCAACAGTCCTGCTGTGTGGCACAAAGTCACATGGGACAGAAGAAATGAATAAAATGGAAACATCTGGATTTGTGTGGACTGAAATGGACTTAAAAGATTTTTACTACTGCATTTCTTCCTTATGTTTACCAATCATTAGTTCTGAGCCAGTTTGATAATCACTAGATATGATTTTTGTTTTTTACTACTGTAATCTGACTTTAGAGCCAGAAAGGGTTCTAAAGGGTTGGTGTTCTAATACATATGTAGCCACACACATACATTGATGTAATCACACAGATTTGTCTTATGCTGAATATATATTGATTCAAAACTTAAAATACACAAAACCAATCATGTTCATTTCAGTAAAGAGTAAAGGAAGTTGATTCTACTTAACATAAATCACAAGTAGGTTTGTTAAAACATTATATTTTTACAGAACGTATTGGTCAGCAATATACAGCGAACTGGTCAATGGATAATGTGCAGCGAGGTGGTCACTAAAACCCGTCGGGGACAGCCGGCGCGCCGGTGCGCCACTTATCACATGACAAAAAAAGGTCCAATCAGCGACCTCAGCGATTTTGTCAACGCTTTTTGCGATGTGTTAAAAGTGTTGACTTCAGTCATCAGCTAGTACTTTGTTTGGTCCTGCTACTTCATATAAAAACGACGATATAATGAATTTAATAACGTAAATAAAATATACTATTTTCGATTACTCCATACTCATGCTTACTAGAATATCTGTCTTTTTTTTCAGATAAAGTAGTGCAAAAAACACTCGAATCTGATTATCCTAAACTGCTTGTGTGTGTGTGTGTGTGTGTGTGCGCGCGCGCGCATGTGCGATGTAGTACACGGTGGAGGAAGGCTGATTAGAGCTGTAGGAAGTAGGCGAGTTTGGATTGGAGTTTTCCGTGAGCGTTTTTGAAGGAGATTGAGTTTGTTTGAGTTTTTGGATTACATTATTTGAATTCAATAACGTATCTCAAACGGACATTCAACGTCCAGCTTGTCATTGAGCTGCTTTTTCAGCCAGAGGAGGAAGATTTTTCAGAGTGCGCATGGAGAGAGGGAGCTGATTCTGATTCTGATTCAACGTCTGCTGCTGAAGACGGCCATGACCCGACTTTTGTTGCTGGGTAAACTTGTTTCTTCGATTGTTTTAGACTAATAAGTATGTATTTTAGATGCAAATCTGCAAATGATAAAAATGCAAAAGCTAAATAAAAGCAACTTTTTTGTGTTTGTAATAGAGTGATGGTGACCATTCAGGCAGAGGTTAGGCGCGCTGCAGGGAGAGGGAGAGCGACGGGGAGAGGAGGTCGTCGGCCATCTCGCTCCAGATCTCCACATCTGGATAGTGCAGTGGCCTGGAAAACTAAAGATGACCCTGACATCATGCCAGAGCCACTGAGATTTCGACTCCTTAGGCCACCAGGAGTGCAGGTGGACACAACTGTGCCACGTCACAATTGACGCCCAAGGACTTCATGGTGGAGTTGGTATGCCAGCTGTGTGGGGTGGAGAAAACAGGTGCCCCATTGGAAAGACGTTGCGAGCATGTTTCTGTGCCTTGTGCTGTGGACACTGGAAAGTGTGACAGGGCCATGAAAGCTCACAGGAGATGCCAGAACTGCTCAAGCAAAAGAGTGCACAGCATCACTCCCTGGCTGTGCAAGGCCTGTGATGTGCCCCTGTGCATTGCACTTGACAGGCCTTGTTTTGAAGAGTGGCACAGATAGATGTAGGTGTTTCAAAAAACATACAAGACACTTGCATAACACACATTTTTGTGTGTCAAAGTGGGCCTTCCGTAAGAATTGTACATAGTTGTAATAATTGTTTCTATATAGTTTACTGCATTTTGCCTGCAATTTCATGTTCGTTGCTTGCATGCATGCGTGTGTGCGTGCGTGTGTGCGTGCGCGTGTGCGTGCGTGTGTGCGTGCATGCGTGTGTGTGCGTGTGAGAGAGACAAGAAAATTTGGATTTATGTTTTTGACAGTTGAAAATTAAAAATCCTGTATATCCTGTATTCTGTGCAATTCCGCCTTGGTCATACAAGCATTTTCATTGTAAAGAATAGTATTTAGTTACATTTTCTCTCAATTCTTCCTGTTGGCCATATTATGGTACTAATCTATTTATAATTTGAAGGTTACATTTTTTGAATCAGTCTGTTTGTGGGTCTGACAACAACAACAAAAAAAACTAAAAAAAGTCAATCGGATTTTCTAATTTTTGTTCAGTTTTTGGTTTACTCTATTGAAATAGTAAAGTTAAAAACTGACCATCTCATATCGTCTAGGATGTGCTAGAAAAATGATATGACACTTACATATTACATGTTTTTAAAGGCTTCATTTACTTCATTTACTAGGCTAAACAAAGACGTAAAAAAGGCAAAAAACACCCATTGTCACTAAAGGGTTTAATATACAGCGAGCTAGTCATTAATGTAAGTGATAATGTGCAGTGAGCTGGTCAGTAAAATACAGCGAGCTGGTAATTATTCTAAGGGAGAATGTACAGTGAGCTGGTCATTACTTTAAGGGATAATGTGCTGTGAGCTAGTCTTTAATAGACAGTGAGTTGAACATTAATGTAATGGTTAATGGACAGTGAGCTGGTCATTAATGTAAGGGTTAATGTATAGTGAGCTGGTCATTAATGTAAGTGATAATGTGTAGCCAGCTGGTCAGTAATATACAGCAAGCTGGTCATTATTCTCAAGGAAAATGTAGAGTGAGCTGGTCATTAGTTTAAGGGATAAGGCGCTGTGAGCTGGTCATGAATAAACAATTTAACATTAATCTAATGCTTAATGTATAGTGACCTGGTCATTAATGTAAGGTTAATGGACAGCAAGCTGGTCATTAATATACAGTGAGGTGAACATTAGTGTAAGGGATAATGTGCAGCGAGCTGGTCATTCATTTCCAGCGAGGTGAACGTTCATGTAAGGGTTAATGTACAGTGTGCTGGTCATTAATAGACAGCGAGTTAAACATTAATTCAGTGCATAATGTACAGCGAGCTGGTCATTAATGTAAGGTATAATGTGCACCGAGCTGGTTAGTAATATACAGCGAGCTGGTCATTATTCACGGAGAATGTAGAGTGAGCTGGTCATTGGTTTAAGGGATAATGTGCTGTGACCTTGTCATGAATAGAAAGCAAGTTGAAAATTAATGTAATGTTTAATATATACAGCGAGCTTGTCATTAGTGTAAGAGATAATATACAGAGACTTGGTCAGTAATATACAGCGAATTGGTCAGTAATGTAAGTGATCATGTGTAGCGAGCTGGTCATTAATATACAGCGAGTGAAACATCAATGTAATGCTTTATACAGTGAGCTGGTCATTAATGTAAGGGATAAAGTTTAAGGGATAATGTACAGAGTTCGTCATGAATATACAGTGAGGTGAACATTAGTGTAATGGATAATGTGCAGTAAGCTAGTCGTTTAGCTGAGGGATAATCTTTAGAGAGCAGGTTATTAATATACAGCAGGGTGAACATTAGTGTGAGGGATAATGTGAAGCGAGGTGGTCATTTATATACAGTGAGTTAAACATTAATGTAAGTGATAATGTGCAGTGAGCTGGTCAGTAATATACAGCGAGCTGGTCATTATTCTTTAGGGATAATGTACAGTGAGCTGGTCATTAATAGACATCGAGTGAAACATCAGTCATGCTTAATGTGCAGTGAGCTTATCATTAATGTAAGGGATAATGTACAGCGAGTTGGTCAGTAATATACAGCGAGCTAGTCTTTCATGTAATGGATAATGTACAGAGAGTTGTCATTAATATACAACAAGGTGAACATTCATATAATGGATAATGTGTAGCGAGCTGGTCATTACTGTTCGGCGAGGTGAACATTAATCTAAGGGTTAATGTACAGTGAGCTGGTCATTAATAGACAGCGAGTCAAACATTAATGCTTAATGTGCAGTGAGCTTGTCATTAATGTAAGGGATAATGTACAGAGTTGGTCAGTAATGTACAGCGAGCTGCTCATTACTTCAAGGGATAACGTGCTGTAAGCTGGTCATTACTATTCAGGAAGGTGAACATTAGTCTAAGAGTTAATGTGCAGTGAGCTGGTCATTAATGTAAGGCATAATGTACAGAGAGTTGGTCATTAATATACAGCAAGTTGGTCATTAATGTATGGATAATGTACAGCAAGCTGGTCATTTACAGTGGTGCTTGAAAGTTTGTGAACCCTTTAGAATTTTTCCATATTTCTGCAAAAATATGACCTAAAACAACATCAGATTTTCACATAAGTTCTAAAAGTAGATAAAGAGAACCCAATTAAACAAATAAGACTAGAATATTATACTTGGTCATTTATTTATTGAGGAAAATGATTCAATATACATACATACATACATACATACATACATATATATATATATATATATATATATA
>JAOTRR010067688.1:0-15626 GCA_028570945.1 Gogo arcuatus
TGTGGACCAATAGAAAATATTGGTGGAATATGGTGTGATGTGTTTAACCAATCAGAATTCATTAAAACTGTTGAAATTGTATACATTTGGGGCACTATAAAATGAGAACTCTGTGATTTTTGGAGTCAGATCACTCTGCAGACTGACTTGGCTTTTGTTATTGATTTAATAAAAGTCTAACTTTTCTGCAAATTCTTTGACTTTAAATTATTATTGCTTGAGAGAGTTTCCACGACATATTTTTGGTGACCCCGACATGATTTGGAAGAAAGCTCTTGCTGACTGCACCTGGGTGTCTGCACTGCACTGCACAGTGGCCACTAAAAGATAAGCATTTTTGCTAATAATTTGTTTATCAAAGTTTGTGCAGCTGTGGTTTTGACTCTGGGTGTTGTGGTGAGAGAACTAAATTCTCCAAATTAGAACAACTTAGAAAAGTGGAAACATTTTTTAATAAGGTTATTGGGAGTTTGAAGGAGGGGTTGGCACAGGTCTTGATCCATGTTGTGTGTTCTGAAGGACTTCTGTTGAATACTTTTGCTTTTACATCTGCCATAAAGAAGGGAGTCATCAGCAATTAGATACTTTTTGTTTTGACGACTCACTGCACCCACTGATTCGCAAAGGTTGAGTTTTGGCTTGGGGTGTCATTACAGGCCTTGAGCAAACCTCAAGCAGCTGGGTGATACCCTTTGGTGGACACCTTCCCAATTCCAAACTGAATCAGTTTCTGGCAGTGTAGGAGTTTTGAGTGCAATTCAAAAAGTCTTTTTGTATTAAAATACTGCCTTGACCTTGGCCAAGCTGGGGAGCATGGTATGGGCAGGGCCCTGAGGTTCTCAGTCAGGTCTGGGTGCATGCTGGCCTTCCCTGAAAATCTCTAGTTTAAACAAGGAGTTGCAGAAAAGAAAAAAAAAATTGTATGTGCACATATCACCACTGAGAGACAATAGCTCCAAGAGAAAGAGTTAAAACTCAAAGTGGGGAGAAAAGCCTGTAGGGACAGGTTGTGTGTAAAATCCTGTGGATCCTGCTCTATAAGGAATATAGAGGGCTGCATTATCAGGTACCTGTGGATAGCACTCTATATGTTTAGAGGTCTGAACGGACAGGTGTTGTCTGTGTACTTTGTCATATCACCTGTGGATACCGCTCTATAAGTTTAGAGGTCTGAACAGACAGGTATTGTCTGTGTTTGGTGATAACGGTGTTGTTCTATGTGTGTGTGGGTTGTTTAAAAGTATTGTCTGAGTTTGGTGTATGGGTGAATTGTGTGTGAAGCAGTGATGTCAGAGTTCAAGCAGAAGTGTGTGTGTGTAGAAACAGAGTGAATATTTATTTCTGGATAGTAGGCTTTAGTATGTGTGCGTGAAGGCCTTCCCCCTCCCTTTTGTGCTTTCTCTCTCCCTCTCTTCCCCCACCTCTCTGTAGCTGCATATTCCTCACTTATCTGTTCTGAGTGTGTGTGAAAGAATTGCAGACAGATATAAGAGAAAGGATTTTAAAAGAGGCTCATGGTATAAGAACACATTTTTGGCAAGAAACAGAATATGAAGATATTTTGGGAAGAAGGTTTCCTTTAACAACAGAAAAGAAAAATTCATTGTTAAGAAGTTTAACTGAAATAGTAAACCTAGAAGAAATTAGTGAAGAGTGGCCATATGTTAATTGGGAATAGCTATTGGGGAGACTTTGGACAATAAAAAATTTAGGAGAAGCATTAGAAGATTTAATAAACACTGGAATAGGATTCATAACAGGCCCATTTAAAGGTTGCATAAATAGATATTTAGAACAAAGGGAGGCACAACGATTTCAAGGTGGTGAAGGTGTCAATGGGAAAAATATATATATAATACAGCTGTAGAGATTTCTGTAGTGTTAAGGAGAGTTCCGTGGCTAACAGGTAGAAGAATGAGAACTGGCTAGGAATTAACTAGAACAGGCCTAACATTGAGAAAGGTAAGAGCTAGAATTCTGCCTGATGAGGACTTAGCTCCGCCTGATTGTTTAGCAAGAGGGCAATTGAGAATACAGGGAGTGGAAATGGTGGATACCCCATTGCAGATGGTTTGCTTGAGAAATCCTATAGCTAAAGATAGGATTAAAAAGATATCTAAAAAACAGGTCAAGAGAACTAAGAAAATGAAAACACAATGGCCCCAAGATGGCTCATTTGAGGTGGGTTTGTGTAAGGAGATGGATAATTTGATTAAAACTTACAAGCCAAAGGACAAAAGTGAGAAAAGACTGAAAAAGAGAGAGGAAAAGAAAGAAATACTCAGTCTATTTAAAAAGGAAGGAGAAGGGTTTTTTTTAAAACTGTAAAGAAAATAAGAGACTGAAAAAGATGAAGAGAAAAATAATGAGAAAATGAGACAAATTTTTTGAAAAAGACAGTACAGCATCCCTTGAGGGAGGTGGGATGCCACATCTTAACAGGAATAGTGCACCACCTTCATATTTAGAAGGTCAGTTTCCAGGAATGGCAGAAGGGCAATACCCCATGTTGAAGGTAGAGGGAGACATACAGATAAGAGGGGTCATAGAAGAAAAGGAACAGGAAATGGTAAGACAGAAAGAAAGGCTACAACACACTTCAGAGCAGGAAAAGGAAGAACAAGAGTGTTTAAAGGAACAGTAATAGATTGCTATAAAGAAGTGGCAGAAGCTCTCAGAGGCATGGAAGAAAGGGAAACATGGTGGGACAAAAAACTGGAAGATAAAGAAGCATAGTATCAAGCAGAACTTAATAAAACTATGGAAGAGGTAGAAAAGACAATAAGCATTCTCAAAGAGCATTTAAAGAAAGATGAAGAAGCTGAAAGAGAGGTTGAAGAGGAAGAAGAAATGCTAGTAGGGGCAGAAGAGTTCCAAAGAGAATCAACTATCGATTGGTTAGATCTTGAGCACAGAAGAGAAGACATCCTGAGAAAAAAAGATTGAGGGATAGAAGCAAAATACAACCATCCCAAAGGTACAGTGGCTATTTTTCTGGGCAGTATCCAATTCTAGTTAAAGGAAGACAGACACAGTACGTTCCATGGCAAACACAAGACCTTGAGGGTTTGCTGGGAATTTGAAAGAAAGACAGTGGGGAAAATGCTGGCTATTGGTGATGTCAAGGCAGTGTTGGTTAGAGTGATTGGTCAATCAGCTATGGAAGAACTCTTCAAAAATGCACAAATGGCTGGTGCAGCACAAGGCCATAGGATGGATGGGACAGAGTTTAACCCCATACTGTCCTCGTCTGTGGTGTGCGCTGAGAGCAGCACACCCGACAAAGCCAGATCCAAGAAACCTAAAAGCAGATTCACTTGAAGAAACTAAGAATCCATCTGCCTACATGCACAAGCAAAAAAGGAGATGGTGGGTAGAAACTGGTGATGAGCCAGAGGACAACCCACTGATGACTATGCTGTTTCGTTCATCAATTCTAGAAAGGCTTCCAGAACCAGTCAGAAGCAAGCTGGAAGACATGGTGGGCTTGAACTCAATGAGTCAAGCAGAATTCTGTGACCATGTAACCCATGCTGTAGAAAAGCACAGAAAGAGTGAACAAAAAGCCAGAGAGCAGGAAAAAGAGATACTGAGAAGAGTGACAAAGCTACAGTTGGGAGAACTGACTGACTGTTTTCTTTTTGTTCTTTTTCAAAGTGTTATGAGCACGGGGGTACCCAAGGGGATGTAAAGTGGGGACCTGAGCCCACCAGTCCAAAGGAACCAGAGATAAGTGGAATCAGAATGTGGGAATGTTTGTGATAGGACCTTGACAATCCCGTTGCCCAAGCCAAGACTCAAACTAGCAGCCTCTGGCACTTTGTGCATGCATGTTAGCCCATTGAGCATGCATGTTAGCCCATTGAGCTACCACTCAGGCATGTGTAAATTGAAGTGATTGTGTACATCTCAATGTACTCAAAAATGGGAATATAATATAATATATTTATTTTATATATATGTTTCATGCCTCAGACCTCTTTCCCTTTTCTCTTACAAGTATATTTTTTCTCTTTTCTTTTTCTCTTTACAAATATATCTTTTCTCTTTTCATTTTCTCTTTTCTTTTTCTCTTTTAAATATACCTACCAGCAGTGTGGCGTGGCACAACTTAATGTCCGCGCGCCAAGCTGTGTTTGCCATGAGCTTTTAAAGCTTGGCTCTCAGCTGCGGTGCATTTGCTTTGATTGCGGCCACGTGGCCATCGCCTAGCAACCGGGTCCATATTAGGACCCTGGGTGGGCCGCAGCTTCACCTAAGAGGCAGCTTGTGATGCCACAGTGGCTCGTGATGTTACAGGACCCCCCCTCCTAAGAACGGCCCCTGACGTTCCCAGGGCCACGGTTCTTTCATCGCAGAATTGCCAGATCAACCCTGGATCCAGGATATGCCGGGCTGGAAACCAGGTGCGGTCCTCTGGCCCATACCCCTCAGTCCACTAGGTATTGGGTACACCCATGCACCTGGCGGGAGTCCACTATGTGCCGGACAGTAAAGGCCGGCAACCCATCAATGATATGCGGGGGTGGTGGGGCGGCTGGGGAGGGCACTGCCAGAGGGCTGCAGAGGACAGGCTTCAGATGTGACACATGGAACATGGGGTTAATCTTCCAGGACCGGGGAAGGTCCAGGCGATGGGCCACCGGTTTGATGCGCTGTAGGATCTTGTATGGGCCGACATACTGGGGAGCCAATTTCTTGGATTCAACCCGTAATGGGAGGTCCTTCACGGCCAACCAGACCCTCTGACCTGGGTGGGAGCTCAGAGCCCCTTGGCAGTGACGGTTGGCCGAACGGGTTGGCCGCTCTGAGGCCGCCAGCAATGCCTGCCTAGCCCTCTGCCAGGTCTGTCAACACCTAGAGCACTAGCTGCTCTGCCGCCAGGACCTCTACCACCTCCTACTGTTCCGCAAACATGGGTGGAGGGTACGCAAACTGGCACTCAAAAGGTGACATGCCTATGGCAGAGTGCAAGAGGGTGTTGTGGGCATATTCTGCCCATGCCAGGTGTCACGCCCATGATGAGGGGTTTGCTGCGGCCATGCACCTGAGTGTACGCTCCAGGTCCTGGTTGACCCTCTCGGTCTGACCATGCGACTCAGGATGAAACCCTGAGGACAGGCTGGAGGTGGCCCAGAGGAGTTGGCAAAAGGTCTTCCAGAACCTGCTGTCAGACACCACATCTGAGGGGAACCCATGCACACAGACTATGTGCTGCAAGAAAAGTTCGTCTTCCCCTTATCAGACTTGGTAAGGGCACAAACTTGCATGCTTTGAAAAAATGGTCAACACACACTAGGATGACCGAATTCCCTTGGGAGACTAGCAGGCCGGTCAAGAAATCCATGGAAACATGTGACCACGGACGTGACGGAATGGGATGAGGTTGGAGGTGGCCTTGCGGAGGAGTGCATGGTTCTTTGTTTGGGGCATAGGTCTGACAGGCCGCCACAAAGACCCGGACATCCCTATCCATGCCCAGCCACCAGAAGCGTTGCCGCAGAAATTCCAGGGTCTGAACCGCCCCCAGATGAGCAGCAAATGGAGACTTGTGGCCCCAGGACAGCACCTGGGGTCTGACCACAGAAGAGACATAGAGTTTCCACAGAGGCCCCCCTCCGGGGTCCAGTTCCCGCTGGAGGGCTTCACGGATGGCCCGCTCCAGACCCCATTGTAACAGAGCCACAGTCCGTTGAGGGGGTATGATGGGCTGAGGGGTGGTCTCTAAGGTGTCTGGATCCCACTGCCTTGAAAGGGCATCTGAGTTTATGTTCTTCATATCCGGTTGATAAGATAAAATAAAATTGAATCTGGCAAAGAACAATGCCCATCTGGCCTGTCTGGGATTCAGGCACTTGGTCTGCTGAATATATGCCAGGTTCTTATGATCCGTCCAGACAAGGACCTGATGCTTGGCCCCCTCAAGCCAGTGTCTCCACTCCTGCAGGGCCAATTTCACCGCCAGGAGTTCCCTATCCCCCAAGTCATAATTTCTCTCAGGAGGGGTAAGCCGATGAGAAAAGTAGGTGCACAGGTGCAGTGACTGGTCCGCACCACCCCGCTGGGAGAGAACCACCCCAACCCCAATGTCTGAGGCGTCCTATGAATTGGGTCTTGGGGTCAGGCATACGGAGGACCAGAGCCATGGTTAATTTCTCCCTGATGGTATCAAATGCCCTTTGTGCCTCTGCTGGCCAAGAGAAGCCCCTAGGGGATTTCTTGGTCAGTGCACTGAGCGGGGCAGCTCAGGAGCTAAAATTTTGGATGAATCAACGGAAGAAATTCGTGAACCCTAGGAACCACTGCACCGAGTGGACTGAAGTGGGGCGAGGCCACTCTGCTACGGCTTTGACCTTTGCTGGGTCCATACTGAACCTCCCGTGATACCATGAACCCCAGGAATGATGTTGTGGTCACGTGGAATTGTGATTTCTCCAGCTTGACATACAGTTGATGTTGTAAAAGCAGCTGGAGAACCAGCCACATGTGAACCACGTGTTCCTCCAGGGAGGCACTGAAAATCAGTATGTCGTTCACATGCGGCGGGTTCTCCAGCTGCTTTTACAACATCGACTGGGCCGCAGCTTCACCTGAGAAGCAGCTTGTAAAGTCACCGTGGCTCACGACGTTACACAAAGTGCAAGCACCCATGATGAGTGAAAAGGTGGAACAGGCACCTCAGTCACCTCAACCTCAGAATGCAGCACCTCAAAATGCAATGATACAGACCCCTCACACTGGACAAATAGTCCCTTATACAGGACCAGCAGTCCCAAAAATCAATGTCTACACCCAGAACCAAGGAAGAGGCAGGTTTAAGTCAAGGGGAAGAGGTAGGCCCCCATAGGAGGGTCCACCCAAAGTCTGTCGGGGATGTAACCAGTCTGGTCACAACAGAAGAAATTGTCCAACTAATCCATGGCAAGGTCCCGTTGGATGTGGGGGTATGGTGCCCTGGCAGGCTTCTCAAGGTCAAAACCATGGTCCAGTGGCACCCTGGCAGCCCCCTCAAGAACATTGCCCTGGCCCTGTAAATCTGTGTTCAGGACCAAATCAAGATTACTAGGGGTGCCCAGGGAATCCTATTGGGGGGAGTCAGTTCCTTTTAGCATCTAATGGAGCTGATCAAGAACCAATACTCCTGGTTCAGGTGGAAGGTAGACCGACACCTATGATGGTTCACACTGGAGCAACTTATACTTGTGTAAGTCCAAATTATCCCTTACATCTCCCCAAGTCAGGTAAATTTGCTAAGACAATAGGATTCTCAGGACAAATGCAGCTAATTCCAATGACCGCTCCAGTCAGTCTAACCACAAATAATAAAACACCAAAAATTCCAATCTTAGTTTCAGAACACACACCAGTAAATTTGTTAGGAAGAGATGCATTGTGTAAATTGGGCCTTCAAATATGGAGTATATAGTGTGTATATAGATGAATTAGGAGTAAGTAGTCAAATGAGTTTGCTAGCAGGAAATGCTAATGTTTCTTGGTTAGGAAATCTAGATGAGTCAGTTCAGAAGACAATAGGCAAATGGGAAAAATTCATTCAGGCTCAAATTCCAGAGGCTCAGAGGCCTCACCTACAATTCCATTGTACTTTGATTTTTGATGATAAACAGGATCTGAAATTGGAGGAAAAGTGGCAGAAAACAACAGAAGGTAGGGAAGTAAAACTCATTTCTCAGTACATTGTGATTGGAAAAGAAGGAGCTGCATTACAGGTAGACAATAATGATTTTATTCAAGAGTGGTATAACATACCAGGAGCAAGGCCACATGTGACGTTACTTGTAAATGAAGGCTATAAGGGTAGAGATTTGGGATATATTGTTAAAAGAGCAGAAACTGTTAGTTAGAATAAAACAGAAAATCCACTGATTTTCCATGGCTCTGACAGCTCAATGATAAAAATATTTTGTACAACAATAATGATAGCAACACCACAGGAGGTAGTTTTAAGAGAAGAGTCAGAGAAACTGGTGAAGCAGTTAGTTCAGACAATAGAGCAGGAAAGCACATTGAAACAGCAGATGCTTAAACAGATACCAGATGCGTTGTGGTCAAAACATGACACAGATGTAGGGTTAGTAAAATCTGTTAGCCCAATTAGGATAGAGTTAAAACCTAATGCTAAATTGCCCAGAAGAGCTCAATATCCTTTAAAACCAGAAGCAGAAAAAGGGATTGAATAAACTATACAAGATCTCGTGACAGGGGGAGTGCTGATAGAAACATGTAGTCCTTTTAATACACCTATTCTTCCAGTCCAGATGGCTGATAAGTCAAAATGGAGATTAGTGGATGATCTCCAGGCAGCTAATAAGGTAGTGAAAGACTGGCAGGCTGAAGTGCCAAACCCTCACACACTCCTTGCAAGTGTTCCACATGATGCTAAGTATTTTACAGTCATAGATCTTTGTTCAGCCCTTTTCAGTGTACCTCTGGCTAAGGAATCTAGGTACCTCTTTACTTTCACATATCGAGGGAAACAGTACACATACACTAGAATGCCACAAGGTTTTAAGCACTCTCCTCATGTGTTTAATCAAGTGTTGAAACAAGATTTAGAGGAGCTAGATTTGAAAAGTATTGTTCCGCAATATGTGGACGACATTCTGATCTGTTCTCCAATGCTAGAACAGTGTCATAAGGACTCAGAGGCAGCGCTGACAAAATTAGCAGAAGGAGGATAAAGTGTCCCAATCTAAGACGCAATATTGTCAGCCTCAGGTAGAATATTTAGGACGTATAGTGGCCCATGGGACTCGAGCAATTGCCCCCTCACAGTTAGAGAGTATTAGTAAAGTACCGCAGCATATGACAGTAGGACAAATGATGACCTTTTTAGATATGACTGGCTTTAGTTCAGACTGAATAGAAGACTATGCAGTAAAAACAGCTCCTCTTAGAGGACTGATGTCTGAGGCAGGTATAAAGACTTTGGGTGCACCACTGAGATGGACATCAGACACCTTAGTAGCTTTTGAGACTTTAAAGCAGGAATTACAAACAGCCCCAGTTTTACCAACACCTGACTACACAAAGCCTTTTCACCTGTATGTAGCTAACCGGCATGACAAATATACATCAGCTGTGTTAATGCAGGAAACTTGTAGTAGAAGAAAAAAGCAACCTATAGCATATTATAGCACTAAGTTAGACAGTTTGGCCCAGGGATGGCAGCAGTTCATTATGCATATGAAAAAGGGTCCATTTTGACCATGGAATATTCAGTCATTATCTACTCGCATCACAAGATCATTGAAATGCTTGAAAATAGTATGTTTGTCCTCACACAGGCACGGGCTTTACAATATGTGAGTTTATTAACTTACCCAGATATAACTCTGAAGAGATGCACAACAGGTAATCCAGTTACTGCCATTTCAGTTTGAAGGGAAACCACACGAGTGCGTAGCGGATTCACTGACCTTTTCTAAACTGAGACCAGATCTAGAATCTGTTCCTTTAGAAGCACCTAATGTTACATACTTTGTTGATGGATCCTGCTTTAAGGATCACATGGGTAATCATGCAGGTTATGCTATAGTTGAGAAAAAACATGATGGATCTTTTCCAGTGGTAAAGGCTGAACAGTGTCAGCAACCTTGTTCTGCCCAGTTAGCAGAATTGAAAGCTCTAACAAAAGCCTATAAGCTAACAAAAGGTAAAGCAGCAGAAATATATACAGATTCAGCCTATGCTCATGGTGTATGTCGCCTTTTTCTTTTTCAGTTTGGAAACAAAGGGGTTTTAGGAAAACTGATGGTTCCCCAATTCAGCATTTAGGTCAAATATTAGAGCTAATGTCAGCTATGATGATGACCACTAAATTAGCAATTGTCAAATGCCAAGCACACAAGAAAAGGAATAACTTTGTCGTAGAAGGCAATAATGCAGCAGATGAGGCAGCAAGGCAGGTCTCAAAATGTCAAACAGCTATACTTGCACCAATGGTTCCTGTAGAACCTATCACCACCTTGGAAGACATAGCCACAATACAACATCAAGCTGCCCCTAATGAGAAGTCAATATGGGGACAAAGGGGAGGAGCTAGAGATAATAATGGGATATGGAGATGCCATGATGGTTTAATCATTGTACTGGTGTCTCTCCTCACTATTTTAATAACAGATGCACATGGTCTAGACCATTGTGCAAGGGGGAGGTAGTAAGGAAAATTAAGCAACAAGCTTATTGGTCACCATATCTTCAGGCTATGGTAGATGAGGCATTAAGCAGATGTGAAATTTGTGCTCAAAATAATGTCAGGAAAGGAATCACAACTCCATTAGGCCACATACCAGTGCCGGAAGGACACTTTAGGCTTTTAGTAATAGACTATGTAGACGTTATTAAGAGAGTTCAGGGGAAAAGATACATGTTGGTAGTAATAGATAGGTTCAGCAGATGGGTAGAAGCTGTGCCATCAAAAGATCAAGGTGCTGAAACAGTAATTAAATTCTTGACTAGGGAAGTGATCCCTAGGTTTGGCATTCCAACAGAAATAAGCTCAGACAATGGATCAGCATTTTTTCAAAGAGTAGTGAAGTCAGTGCTACAACATTTGAGGATCAAGCAGAGGCTAGGTTGTGTGTACCATCCCCAATCACAAGGAATGGTGGAAAGAGTAAATGGAATTCTCAAAGCCAAGCTAAATAAGATCTGTGCCAGTACCAAACTGAACTGGGTGGATGCATTACCATTGGCACTTATGAGTTATCGCATGCGAGCTAATAGTAACACACACCTAACCCCAAATGAAATGTTTACTGTGTGACCTATGCCAGTTCCACATTTGAGAGGACCCTACAAAAGCTCACCTCTTGAACAGTCGCAGATGGAATTGAAAGAATATATGAGATAATTAACTACTATATATAAAGTAATATATTCACAGGAACAAAGCAGAGCACCAGCAATAGAGGAAGAACCAGAAAATCCAATTGTGTCTGGAGACAAAGTGTACCTTAGAGTATTTAGAAGGAAGTGGAATGAACCAAGAAGGGAAGGCCCCTATGTTGTGGTAAGAGTAACTCCAACAACTGTCCAGGTCCATGGAAGTACTACATGGTATCATCTTTACCATTGTACAAGAGTTCCTAGACAGGCTTTACCAAGAGGTCAGCATGAAGACGAAGGAACACTGGAGGATACAGCAGGTGAGGTTGATGAAGAGAGACCTTCTGACTCAGGAGAAACAGACCAAGAAGAGAGACCCCCCAGAAGAACAGAACAAGAACCAGAAGAACCATGTGGAGATCCAGACGAAGGTGACTCAGACGCCAGAGACTCTGACACAAGACCAGGTGAACACTCTGATATGCCTGGGAGGATGGGTCATGATTTGCCTGGTCTCACTAGTGTGCCTAGTGATAGAATGTATGCCACAGCTGGACCCACTGCAACTACTCCAGGTGAAGACAGAGAAGAACCAGAGCTCTCTACAATTGATTTCTCAGCCCTTGAATGGAGCCCACAGTCTCAGCCCTAACTTCGTTGACAAGGTAACAAAGGGACAAAATGGGGAATATGAAAAACAACTCCGCAATTATGCCCTAGCTTTAGCTGTAATTGCAGCTAACTGAGGTGATGTATTCCTAGGTAAGAAACTTACATTGAGTTTTGTCAAAGACACTATTAAAGGCCTGGGAAAGATTGGCAATCTAACAACAAAAGTAGTTTTCCAGGGCTGGGCAGTGAAGGAACAAAGTAAACTAACTGGTGAGGTAGTACTAACATTTAAATGTGTGAAAAGCAGCTGTGTGAATCTAGAGTCCACAAGGGTGATGGATATTGATAAGGCTAAAACACTGATGACATGCCCGAAAGGGCAAAAAGAGAGACAACAGATATAACTGAGCTAAGAGAAAAGAGAAATTGGGGAAGAGCACAAAATAACAGATGGTACCAATGGGCTCAATTCACAGCTAAAGACCTTAACATATCAGATTGTTTGGTATGCTCACTGTCCCCAGTGGCCAAAATATTTGTGGTCCCAATTCCAGATAGCTATAAGAAATGTGCAAAATTCAACAAGAACTTTTGCCACCTAAAATCAGCTAATTGACCATATTGTCCAGCTGAATGTCTGTCAAATTTGGGTAATCCTGAGTACCAGAAGTATTTTGGTCAATCTGAATGGGGTGATTACTGTAAAAGAATCAATGTGAAAATAACTCCAAAACGTAGAGACACACCAGACAGCTACGTGATAAATTGGAATGCCTCATATGAGTGTTTCAATAAATCAGGAGGTACTTATGATGTTGGGATGTTCAAAGGTAACTGTGAAGTAATATGGCATTTAGACAGTGATAGATCATGGAATGGAGACACCCCAGACAGAACAGTGTGGCAGACAGCGGGAAATTCCAAAATATAAGTGAAATAATCATACAGTGGGATAGTTGTCAGAATCAAACTATAGCATTACTATTAATAGCTCCTTTGGAAGAACAAACTGAAGTCATGGCAGACTATTTCTGGGTGTGCAAGGAAGCAAGACTTAGGATGACCCTGCCCATGGGTTGGAGAGGATTCTGTGCTAGAATAAGAGCTGCACAAGAAGTTGCCATTATTAATTGGGTAGAACAGCCTGGGGAGGCTTCTGTAGGTGCCAAAAGGCAAAAGAGAGCATTAAGGAGATGGAAAAGAGCATATGAACAGGACCCTAGAGTTAAACTAGACACTATAGGGCAACCCAGAGGAATTCCAGACGAGTTTAAGGCTAGAAGTGAGATTGCAGTGGGTTTTGAGTCCATTTTTCTGCGGCCCACTGTTAACAAAAATGTGGAATGGATTAATTATATGTATTATAACCAGCTGAGATTCTTTAATTATACTGATACTGTGCTCACTGCTCTAGGTGAACAATTGGCTGCAACTAGTAAAATGACATGGCAAAATAGGGAGGCTCTTGACTGGTTAATGGCAGAAAAAGGAGGAGTCTGTGTAATGTTTGGTGAGCGGTGTTGTACCTATATTCCCAATAATACAGCTCCTAGTGGTGCATTTACAGAAGCAATTACTAAACTAAAGGATCTCAGAAAGGAAGTGCATGAGAACACTAGACATGACCAACATATATGGGATTGGTTCGATTTAGGATTGGGAAAATGGGGATCTATTCTCACAAATATTGGAACAATGGTTTTCGTTTGTCTTGTCATTCTTGTCTTGATGGGATGTTGTGTGCTCCTGTTAGTTAGATCCCTGCTTACTAGGGCAGTGACGGGACAGATGATGTTGCGTTCCAATGAAACTAAAGATTCGGATATAACCAGACAGTTGTTTCCTATAAAGTTGATGACGAGAGCTATTGGCCAGACCTAAACTCTTTGCAGATTACATGATGGATGATATTAGAAGCAGTAACACAGAGTTCAAAGGAGTCAGTTATTGAGACCAAAATTAAATAGGTTAAGATGTACAAAAGTGATGATTACTGTTTTGATTACATGAGCATTGTTTTTAATGATTCTAATGTAATTTGACAAATTGATTACTTTAATTTTGATCTCTAATCAACAAATGTAAAGTTCAGAGGGTGATCTGCTGAACCCAGGTGTCGAGTGCATTATCGTGCTAACCAGCAGGTAGCGTGAGAAGTTTTTGCCTCATAACATCAGGCTACGAAAAGATGTTTTTCGCCCACTCCTGGGGAATGAGTGAACCTTTCAGTCACTCCGTGATTTATTACTCAAATTATTGATATCCTAATTATATGAATCAGTGTGATTTTGTGTTATTTTTTAGGAAATTGTTATTATGTAGAAGTTGGTATTGTGAAAGCTTTTTAGTTGAATGTTTTATTTGTTTGATTTTGTGTGTATTAATTCTGTGCTTTGTCATTTGAAGAATGTCTCGAAACCAAAGACAATTGTGTGAGTATGTGATCTGTGTCCTGTTTGACAGAAGAGCTGATGTGATTTGGAGCTGATGTCTTGGGGCCCATTTACTCATGTCTATTCCAGCACGATCAGTAAAAGATTACCCCATGCCTGAAATCAATGATCCCAAATAAAGCATGCAATTGTTAAGAGACATTCTTGTCCACAATCCTGATGTGTCCTTAATGCGCGTGTAAAATGAATTTAACCTGGTGTGTAACTCAAATACTGGTCTGTTTCTCCCACACCATATTGTAGGACTGTGTGTTAAGATGGGATATGGATTGTTGTCAAAGATACATCCAAGAAACGTGTTATGTTGGAAGCTACAATCTGAGGAGAGTGGGGACAGCTGGATGTACGATTCCAGAAGAGTAATAACGGCTGAAGGGGACAGATGAAATGCTAGTAACCTCTCTCTGTCCTTGCAACAGTCCCTCTACATGGTGCAAAGTCACATGGGACAGAAGACAATGAAGAAACTGGAAACATCTGGATTTGTGTGGACTGAAATGGGCTTCAAAATCTTTTACTACTGAATTCATTCCTTATGTTTACCAATCATTAGTTCTTAGCCAGTTTAAATGACATTACAGGGATTTAGCAGACACTCTCTTATCCAGAGCAACATACAACAACCACACACACATACCCAGGGCCTGGGGAGCAAGTGCCTTGCTCAAGGGCACTTCAGCCATGAATTTTACTGCTAGTCCAGGGAATTGAACCAGCAACCCTTTGGGCCCAAGGCTGCTTCTCAAACCTTTAAGCTATGGCTGCCCCTAGTTTAATAATCATTAGTTATGATTTTTGTATTTACCATTGTAGTCTGACTTTAGCGTCAGAAAGGGGTGAATGTTGGTGTTTTTATCTGTATGTAACCACACACATACATTAATGTAATCACACAAATATTGGTAGATATGTAATCACACACATACACTGATTTGTTTTATGGTCATATATTCATATGTTCAAAACTTAAAATCAATCATGTTCATTTCAGTGAAGAGTAAATGAAGTTGATTCTACTTAAAAGTAATCACAAGTTGATTTGTTATTGTTAAAACACTATTTCTACAGCATTGTGAATCATGCACTAAAACACAGTGAAGTCTTGATTAAATGTTATTTTTTTGTTAACTCAGTGCGGCCTTGAAAATATTGGTGGAGCGAGACATGAAAGCATTCTTTTTTTAATGAGATCATTGTTATGCTGGAAATATTGGTGGGTACCAACTTGTACTTTAGACGATGTGTGTGGACCAATAGAAAATATTGGTGGAATATGGTGTGATGTGTTTAACCAATCAGAATTTGTTGAAATTGTATATGTTTAGAGCACTATAAAATGAGAACTCTGTGATTTTGGATTCAGAGCACTCTGCAGTCTGACTCGGCTTTTGTTATTGATTTAATAAAAATCTAACTTTTCTGCAAACACTTTTACTTTGAATTATTATTGCTTGAGAGAGTTTCCACGACATGGGCAATAGAGTTCTCCAGTCAATATACTGTGGTTACATGGAGTCCATTGACTGTAAGTTTCTTCTGACCTTACCTCTAATCCCACAAATACAGATACTATAAATAGCAAAGGTATAGCTACCAATCCCATCTAGCATGGTATTTTCCTCTTTCTTCTTTTGGATCCTGAGATTAAGGCTTCTTCCTCCTCTTTCCAAGCATTTCTGTTTCTTTTAATTTTTCATCCCATTATCTGTAATA
>JAOTRR010072648.1:0-15465 GCA_028570945.1 Gogo arcuatus
GTGGAAAGCCTTCCCAGAAGAGTGGAGCTTATTATAACAGCAAAGGGAGGACTAAATCTGTGTTAATGCACATGGTTTCAGGATGGGATGTTCAACAAGCACATGTAGGTTTGATGGTCAGGTGTCTACATACTTTTATATAGTGTATATACCTTTTAGGAACATCATTACAGTACAAACTACTGTGTAGAAATATGGTTCGAGGTCAGATAAGATTTCTGTGCAGTAATTGCACTATAATAATGTTTAGAAAAAGTAAACAGAGTAATCATCATAAGGACCCCATATTATACTCCTCATACATCAAACGAATAGTTTGTTTAATCCCGTTTACTGGCTACCAGCTACTATGGTGAGAAACATTATTTACCAATCAGAATGATGCATTTTTCCCCATCACTGTTTGAAAGCCAGCTAGCTAGACTCTGATCTCAGGTGACAGGTGATGAAATACAGGAGGTTTACTGCAGGAGGAGAAAAAGAAAGGTAGATCAGGTTTAGTTTTATAAGTTAAAATGTTCTTTCCTAGCTATTACTAGCATCATATTTTAATCAGTTTCACTGGAACTGTCATGAAGATATTTTACGGCAATGTGATTAACATGGAAAGATTGGTTGACAGGAAATTGTGCCTTAATTGATTAACAGATTCATGCCATCACCGCTTCTACAACTCTTTGACATTCACCCAAAATGTATGAACACGTCAGACTTTTCAATATAATTGTACAGCTCATACAGTGGTTTTATTTAGTATATTTCCTTATCTATCCCCTGCACTGAAAAAGATCTAGGATTATGTTGTATCACAGTTAAAGGTGCATTAGGTATGATTAGTCCAATGTTTTTCAAGATTAGTTTTCTAATGGTTAAATAGGTAGGTTTGAAATTTGAAAGATTTTTTTTTTAAAACTCCTTGACCCCACCCCCTCATTCCCAACCATGTTCACAAAGCTCCACCCCCAGGATCTGCACTGACCAGTAGAGTGTCTATAAAACACAATGAAGCTTTCTGGACCGGAAGTCAGTTTTCCAAATGGGATTTCTCAGCCACTTAATACTTTTGTCCTATGGTCATGGCTTAAAACATTCTTTTTTTTATCATGTTGTACATATTGTGGAAATTATTTGTACAAGTAAGAAATAAAAAATTAATATTGCACCTTTAATTATATGAGACTTCCAGTGACTGATATAAAGGATATGATAATATTCATCTGATTTAATCTAAATACATATAGAAGAGCAACATAACACCTTGGGTTGTATAGTATACTTTAAGTGCAGGGAGGTTTACAGACGGTGGTGCAGTGGTTAGCACTGTCGCGTCACAGCAAGAAGATTCTGGGTTCAAACCTCGTGGGTGACTGAGGCCTTTCTGTGTGGAGTTTGCCTGTGTGGGTTTCCTCCGGGTGCTCTGGTTTCCTCCCACAGTCCATAGACATGGATTAGGTTAACTGGCTACTCTACATTGTCCATAAGTGTGAATGTGAGTGTGAATGGTTGCTCGTCTCTGTGTTAGCTCTGTGATAGATTGGCGCCCTGTCCAGGGTGTACTCCACCTCTTGCCCAAAGTCAGCTGGGATTGGCTCCAGCTTCCACCGCAACCCTGATGGGTAAGCAGTGTAGATAATGGATGGATGGAATACAAGGCTTTGGAAAGCGTTGTTCTTGCAGTTGATTCTTACTCATATTTAAAGTCCTCCCGTCTTCACTGACTTGTTCCTTTTGTCACAGAAAAGAGCAGGAATTGGATTCCAAAGACACAATCATCCTTCACCAATTTTCCCGGCCCAAGAACGGCGTTCCCAGTTTGTCCCCTTTTTGCCTCAAGATGGAAACCTACCTGCGAATGGTAGACCTGCCTTACCAGGTGCTTATGTGTCCACTTTGGAGACATTAATAATAATAATAATAATAATAATAATAATAATTAAAAACTCTAAGAATCTGTTAGTAATCTCACACCTAATGATCTCTTTACTTCTTTTCTTTTTTTCCCCTCAGAACTACTTTGACGGGAAGCTTTCTCCACAGGGGAAGATGCCGTGGATCGAGTACAACCAGGAGCAAGTGAGCGGCTCTGAGTTCATCATCGACTTCCTGGAGGAGAAGCTGGGAGTGAACCTGAACAGTAACCTGAGTCCCGAGGAGCGAGCCATGTCACGCGCCATCACCAAAATGGTGGAGGAGCATTTCTACTGGTGAGAAAGTCTTCTTTTCTTTTAGGGTTCTCAGTACGTCAACCCTGAGAGGCAGCATGAAAGGGAATACAGCACAGTGTCGAACAAACGACATCTCTGTCAGTCTGAGTGCAGAATAAATGTGTTTATGACGATTTGCAGTGGTAGGTAGAGAGCTCTCATTTCTAAAGGGAATAAAATAATGCAGAAGTCTCCCGAAAGAAAAAGTGAGCAAAAAGTCCATGCACTAATTTTTGACAATGGCAGGCAAGGAATAAATTAAGAATATCAGGGTGTTGTAGCATGTATCCTGTTTCAAACCACAAATCTATGATCTTAGTGTTAGTGAGCAGCTTAATTAGGGATTAGTAAATTTATTGGGATAAAATTAGTTCATATGCTTAGTGTTTATTTTTCTGTAAAGCTGCTTTGCGACAATTCTGTTGTTAAAAGTACTATACAAATAAACTTGACTTGACTTGACTTAATGAGGTGACAAAATGTCAGGAGTGTGTCTATGCAGTTATTACCTCTGCCAAGGAGGTTATGCTTTCAGTGTGGTTTGTTTGTCTGACTTTAAGCAGGATTGCGCAAAATCTACTGACCCAATTTCTATGAAACTTGGTGGAAGGGTGTAGCATGGGCTAAGGAAGGACCGATTAAATTTTGGAGCGGATCTGAGTCACGGGGCGGATCCACGAATTTAGTTTCACTTTCGCAAATGTTGGAGAGGCATCTGGCCTTGGCGGACATCTGTGCTCAAAAATGCCATACATCTTAAAATCCACTAGATGGCAGTAAAGTTCAGTAGTGACAAAACATAGCCAGTGTAGAAATATGATGACTTCTTATGACTCCAATCCGTATTCATGGGTACCAGTAATCCTCTGGGATACACATGTAGGCACATAATTCTAATAATTTTGGAAATATATCCAGACATATAAAGTGGTTGTGGTTGCAGTTGCAGATTTGCATATCATAGAGTCGACTGTTGTCCTTGGCAGAGGTCTGTGCTTTCTGAGTGCCCTTCTAGTTTTAAAAAGTAACATTAATATTAACATCATATTTCTGCACCAAGCAAAAGCAAGGCATGAAATAGAAACTGCATGCTCCACTGCTTGCTTTATGTACACTTTGGTGTTGTGCTTTTTTCCCTGCAATGAAATGTTGGATCAGTTGCGCTGTTTGTGTCACTTAAGGTGTAAAGTCAAACCAGAAACTCCGTTAAGGATATTAATAAAATTCTACAATTCAGCAGAAGGTTGAAGGCATTTTGTTGCCCCCTGTAATATAAATGCATGTGACAGGTAAAGAAAATTATAATGTCTCCAAGACCATGGTGTAAATTAAAAAAGCAAAGTGCACACAGCACAAACAGTATTGAGGTGTAATAGTAGGGAAATGTGTAAATATGTTTCCAGTAAAATGACAACGTGAAACACAGTGCAACACAATGATTTTAGAAATGTCAGGAGAATAAATGCTTTCACGAAGGATTTAATCATTTATGTATGTATGTATGTATGTATGTATGTATGTATGTATGTATGTATTTATTTATTTATTTATTTATGTATGTATGTATGTATGTATGTCTATTATTAGTTCAGGTTAGCACTTGGGGTGCAAACGTTAGGCTTCTACACAGTATACAGTTTCAATTCATAAGTGAATCGGGTGTTTATTTTTTAGCAAACACCCAAAAAAAGACAGAATAAGGTTCTGACTACAACACAGTTTAAGAAACCATAACGATATTTCACCAAAACAACACGGGAACGTGTTTGTTTACTTTTTAATTTTGCCTCGGCTCTGTTCCTGCAAAGGAAACACTGGGTAAGGCGCGAGTTTAAAACAGTCAGCCTAAAGATGTCTAGGTTGGATTTGCTCATACAGTGAACGTGCAGGTTGTTGGATAGCGATGTGCCCTAGCGAAACGGACATAAGCCTAATCTCTTCACTTTGTGATCAGATACCGGCTGTCAAAATGTCCATGATGCTCCTGTGTTGCAGTTGGATAGAATCTTTAAAAGCAGCTTTTCCTCCTTTTTACTTTTGGGGGAAACCAGACGTTATGCAACATAGTTCAAGAAAGTCTGTCGTTTTTCAGAATTATATGTAGTGAAAATGTCGAAATGTCTCCGTGTGTAGGGTTTCCCATGTGTAAAAGTGTGTATGTAAAGGTGTACGTAATGTCTGTCTTCTCTACAGTTCTCAAGTACACCCTTTCCACCAACACGAACTAGGTGCTAGTTCTGGGCTGGTGCTAGTTCCGATTCAACTTGCGAACCTTCTAAGAACCAGCTTGCTTTTCCACGGGATAGTGAGCCGCCACAGAGCCACGTCATTATGTCTCTGTTTTTCCAGCAACACTAGCGCCAAGCACAACAACAGCAATGGCAGACTGCTGGATTAGTCAGACTAGATGCTACACTAGTTCTGTTTTTTTTTTTGTTTTTTTGTTTTTTAAATTTAAGCGGTGGTCACAAAGTTTTAGTTGGTCTTGTTGGTCACGATAATCCCACCCCAACCCGTGACATAAGCAGTTCTTGCTTCTAGACCAGCAAAGTGTTGGTGCTGCTCTCAGACCAGTTTTCCTGGATGAAAGCCAGTTCTTTGACTGTTGAATTGTGGAGAACTGGTTAGAGATTAGGCACCGGCTCCGAACCAGCCCTGGAACTGCCTTGGTGGAAAAAGGGGTCAAGGAGACAGGCTAGCTGGTCTTCCCATTTCTCACCATAGCTTTCTCCTGCGCTGGCCCTCTATACCTTGAAATTAATTTACTTTAATAAACAGTGCCAGCCCTACCTTATTATATGCCTTGCTTTTTTTTTCTTTTCTTTTTTTTAGTAATGGCCAGCAGGAAGTCGGAGTAGGAAAGCTGGCCTGTGTAATTGAATCAGCGACGCCAGCGCAGCCTTATTGTCATTGTGTCCTTTTGAAGGAAGCCTGTATCTCCTGTTACATCTGCTTCATTGCACTTTATGTAGTCGAGGAGAAGGAACAGACTCCGAAACGAAATCTGTAGCAGTGGCTTATATTTTCCCAGGGAATATGATGCGAAGTGTATTCAGTTTTTCTATTAAATAACTGTAGCATGATAAATACAAGACCATTTTCAATATTATCATGATGTCATGTTAAACATGCTACATATTTCCCTATAGTTTAAATGACAAGGATGGCTTTCAGTGTTTATCATAAGTCTTTACTCTTATTGCTGATGTTTGGCTTTTGCATAAAATATCATTTGTGTAAGAACATACTGTAGCTATTAAGTGTAATTCACGTCACGTGAAATCCACATGTTATTTTACAGAGTGGCATGAAAAGTGAAACCTACATTGCTTTGATTTTTACATCTTTTAAAGTAAAACAGTTAATTACCTGATGACTAGATTCTCCATCGTGCACCAAATTCTGCTGAAGACTTGAACACGTTCATGGCGAGGGCGTGGCTAACAGAGTTCTCCTTTAGAGATGTTAGCCAATCAGAGTGAAGCTGTTTACATATTTACATAAATTTAAAGACACACCCACAAAATCAGCCTGTTTTGTCCTATAGGGGTTCCATACCATGTTAAAATGGCATGAGAAAAAAGAACCAAGGCGTATTTTCAATAAAAAAAACACAAACTTTACAAAAATATCTCGGGGAATAATATTAAATAATTGTGGAAAGAAAATCAGTGATCGGATTAGTCAGTATAGAGGTAACATCAGTGTGGATATACAGTATAAATGCTTAATAATACTGTGTGTATTACTGTGCTGTGCATAAGTATTCACCCCTTGAACTTTCCTACATTTTGTATTGTGGAACCTGGAACTGAAATGGACTTAATTTTATTTTAAACCATCTAATTTACACAATATGTCTAATGTTTAAAGATACAACATATTATTTATTATTTGCTGGTCATGCCTCTGGGTCAGTACTCGGTAGAACCACCTTTGGCTGTAAATACATTTACAAGTCTTCTGGGAAATGCTGGATTCTGATATTTCTGCAGAAAACTTGTGTAAGCCACTGTATATGCTTTGAAGTGGTGGGTGTGTGGGCTTATAGTGTGATATAATGATATTATCCTCCCTACACATTATTATACTGCCACGATATACAATGACGTTTATCGCAGATTATATATTATATTATATTATATTATAGTATAGTATAGTATAGTATAGTATAGTATATTACATTACCAGACCTGACAACTGTTATGTGTAGGAGCTCCAGCAAAATCATCATTGTACACAAACATGCGATATCACTCGAAAATATGCCAAGAGCCGTCTTTTTGTCTCTCCATTAAAACGAGAGGTGTGAGGTGTTTCGAACTCTACATTATTAATAGACGCTTCCTGGAAGCCCCGCCCCCTACCCCATTTCATATGCTCTCATCCTGCGCAGCTCCCTCGCTTTCTATCAAGGTAAATGGAGAATATTTTAAGTTCATTAATGTGAAATCATATTTATCAGTATATGGTCAACGTGACTGAGATTATACAAGTTATTTAAGTATATTTAAGTTTAGTTTACTATATTGATTACGGATGTCACTGACACATTTTGGCCGAATGAACCAAAATATTTAAATAGGATTACAACAAAGTTTCAAATCTAGATCTTTGAACTAAAAATAATGCTAGTGGTGATGATAATTAGTATGTCATTAACTCTTTTTTTACCAGAAGCCAAAAAAAAGGAATTTCCCAAATTTGTTTTGGAGGTTCCCGTGTTCAGCATTGAATGTGTTTGTGATGTCACACTCCACAGTAGTGGTTAATGGCTCATATTAAAATAGACACTCAAGGATTTAACCCTTTCATGCATAGTGGTCACTACAGCGGACAGCTATTCAAAAGTTATTTCCATGTACATACATGGGTTTTGATGCACATCAGCCACCACAGTGGATACTAGTCTGTTATACTAATACTAGTCTGTCAGCCACTGTAAGTGCAACACAAATTTCACAAATCCAGGATAGCCGACAGACAGCCAGACATGCCGAGCAGCTCAGGAATATCCTGCCAGTCCTTTTACAGTAGGAGACCCTTGCAGGTAAAAAAAAATTGGTAACATCAAGTAACAACTTGTTAAATATTCCATGTATTGATTGTCTGTTGTGAGGAAATTACGATTAATCATCTGTCCACTAAATTGGACATCATACATCGCCAGCTATATTTCAGCTACAATTCATACCAATTCTGTGACTTTGTTGTTCTTGAAAATACTTCATCTGCATTGTTTTTAGAATGTAACTTGCAGTTTTTGGAACAAAAACCAAAAAAAGTATGCAGATTAGTTCCATTATCTTTATATTTTGTAGAGCTCAAGCGCAGTGCGTGATAGAAAGGCCTACATAGTGGAGCAGATACCATCTAAGTCAAGTGAGGATGATGCTAGTGACAGTGATGATGAATAGCTGCCAGGAAAAGAAAGATTAGGAAATGCTAGTAGTAGTGACAGTGGAGCTGAGCAATGCTGAAAACATCACTGTCGCATGATGGTCGGATAGTTCACTGATCCACATGGCCTCTTCCTGCGTTGGCCAGTCCCCACCAGATTTGGTCCAGAGATGGAGCAAGAAAGGAAAAAAAAAAAGATGCTCAACATCCAAAGGCCATTTTCCGTGAAGCTGTACAATCAGCATATGGGAGGAGTAGATCTCATGGATCAATGTGTCGCAATGTGTCCCCACAGACGCAAAAACAAACAGTGGTACGTCCGAGACTTCTTTCACTTTTTGGACGTGACCACTGTGAATGCCTGGCAGCTCTACAGAATGTCTGGATTGGAAAAAAAGGGTCTCCTGCATTTCAAGGCATCTGTAGCTTGAGCGCTAATAAATGCAGGTTCCATCCAGACACACAGAAGAGGAAGACCCAGTGTGACCCCACCTCCTTTGAAGCACAGAACAGCGTCCAGGGCGTCGCCTGAGATCAGATTTGGCCCTGGAAACCACTGGCCCCTGCTCACCGAAGCAAAAAATGCAAACAGATGCCATGATGCTGCATGCGCACGAAAAACCAACCACATCTGCATGCAGTGGCTTTGTGCCCTGGGTGCTTTGCCAATTTTCATAGAAGATCGACTTGGTGAGCTGATCTACAAGTCTGAAACTAAAGAGACTATACTGTTGGATTACATCTGAAAGAGTGTTCGGAGAGCCAGGGATAATATTTTTCTGTTTGTTTTGTAGAAAATGTTCATTGAACAAATATACAATTCAACAGGGGGAGGAAGAGGGGCTGAGGAGTAATGAGCTACATGCTGAATGAGGGAAGAGACAGGAATGAGGAGTAGAAAGAGGGGAGAGGCTGAGAAGACAGGAGCGAGGTTCAATGTTTTTGCATTGCAGTCACATATCATTTTATTCACTGGTTTGTTAAATATATATTTCCTCAGTTAAGAACTCAAACGCATGCAGTCCACCTGAGTGGACACGTGTAAAACACCTTGGAAAATGCGTGTTTAAAAAAAAAAATGAAGTCCAGTTTTTTTTTTCATGCCTAAATAAGAATAAAAACACTTGGGGAAAAAAAAATCCTTACTGAGGTTGTCATAATTCATGCATGAAAGGGTTAAGGCTTTAATTTGCAGTTTTTCATAAGTATTTCTTTTCTTTCTTTCTTTTTTTTTAACCTAGCCTGCTAGGTTTAAATGTTTATCATTTTATTGTGGCAGTTGTATACGGTGTTTTTCTATCAAAAAAGCTTTAGTTGTGCTGTCCATCATTTTATCTCTGGACCAAGGTTATTATGGAGAGATGTGAATTTCACCATTTTCCCATCGCCCTGCTCACCAGCAGCTAAACACAGAGTCACGATACTCTACACACAGTAACCTAAGTGTGTCCTTAAATGTGATTTTATGTGTTATTTTATGTTAAATGTGCTTTTTTTTTGACCGGAGCGCTCCTGCTCAACATTGAGCAGCATCACCAGAGAAAATGTCAGCCAATGTGGACATTAGACAATTTCTAAAAGGATCATTACTGCAGAATAGCTTAAAAATCCACCATCTCGCTCAGTTTTTGTGATTGCCACAGTTCCCGACTCCACAGCTTGTAATATTATTACTCCCTCCCCTTCTCCTATCTGGATGATTAAATCGTTTATGGCGATATTTTAAAACGGAAAATTGCGATCAGGTAAGAATCAATGGGTGTGATAGTATTTTGCCTGTAGCAAGTAAACACAGTGAAGTGATGAACATGTTTCTTTTAAAGTGACTGTTTTTTGTATACTTGTGTGTTGCAGGACAATAGCCTACTGTCAGTGGGTCGATAACCTGGAGGAGACTAAGAAGATGCTGGCAGTGACCGGGCCCCTGAGTGACGTGCTCAAGTGGATCCTGAGTCACGTTAATGGTGGCATAGTGAAGAGAGAGATGTATGGCCATGGCATTGGGCGCTTCTCTAAAGAGGAAATCTACGCTCTGATGGAAAAGGACATGCGCACCTTGGCCACTCTGCTCGGTCAGTGTGTGGAGGAATAGGAAAGACACTGCTGCAGCTTTCACAGGGATATTTTGTTATCTATCAAAAGCACGCATCTTGCCATTGGGTTCGATGTGTTGAGAGACAGCGCATGTTGAATAGGATGGATGAGAAACTTATTAATGGCACATCCAGAGCTGCACTAAAATCTAGTGCTCTGTAATCAGCCAGATAACAAGGCCAGTCTTATAACTAGGATAATTAGGGTTAGGAAGCAGAGAAATTGATAATTATTACTGGAGACCTGTTTTTACAAATGTACCTGTAAAAGCATTACATTACTTTTGTTTGAAATGATTCTTGGTCGTGGAGCTCAGATAGCACTGCAGGGGTTATTCTGTTCAGTGCCCTATAGGCAAGGGCATGATGCCGCTCAAAAAGCATTACGGTGTTACGGTGCTGAAAATCACAACCATTATCAAAGTTGGAGAGGACGCAGGAAGTGCTGACGATGCTGCAGCACCCTGACTTTCAGGATTCCTCCAACTGCAACTGCCAAAAATAAATAAATAAATAAATAAAAAATAGATACACAAAGAAATAAACTTTAAATTAGAGGATTCGTAGTTGTTTTTACTTTGTATGTCAGAGATGGTACTTTTGATTTGTTTTATTTGCAGCTGAGAGATTATCTGAATTTTTCCAGAGGCCCATCGAACCAAACTTACTGACATCATATAGTGCATAACATCACAGTGCATGCTGGGTAAAATTCCCATAATACCCCCAATATAAAACGCCTTCCTGTGTCCCTTAAAGTTATTATTATTATTATTATTATTATTATTATTATTATTATTATTATTATTGAGTTCTGATTAATCTATTTGAATTGATACTTGAATTGAACTCCTTTAATTCAAACTTTAATAACTGAAAAAAACCCCAACAATTTGGCTGATAAATAATGAATAATTTGAATTTAATCACAATTTTTAAAACAGTGGAAAGGCTGCAATAAATAAATCACCAAAATATACCACAGTTAAATAATATAATAATAAATAATATTTGAATACTAGTTGGATTATGTTCGTAAAATATATTGAGTGAGGAGGCGTCTAGAGTGGGATTTATTTTACAGTTAAAAGGGTTTCCTGGTTGCAAATTGTTTCTGAAGCCCTGCCCTAGAGTATGTCCTTGTGAAAAATGTCCTGGTGAAAGCAGTGTGAAAGGTGTGTGTGTGTGTGTGTGTGCGCGCGTGTGCGCGTATGTGTGTGTGCTCTGACACCTTTTGGTGAGAAGAATGTACTGCACCTTCAGTAGCTTAGATAAATACAGATGAGCATCACATGCAGCAAATAGAGGTAATAATTTCTATTGTTTTTATTTATTTATTTGTTTACTTATTTACTGAAGAGCCAAAGAATTATACTGATCTGACTTTGTTATTATTTTCTCACTCGCTTATTCGTTTAGCAAGTGTAGGATTCTCCACAAGGGGGAGCCATTTATGAATAAGCAGTCTGTTTATGTACTTTATTATTGTGGAGATGAGCACAGGGGTGCTATGCAATAGTGCTGCACTGTTGATGTTGTGCCATTTTTAACTTATTTATCTGTTTCAGGGGATAAGAAGTACATCATGGGCCCCAAAGTCTCCACGGTTGATGCTGCAGTATTTGGCCACCTTGCCCAGGCCATGTGGACTTTACCTGGTACACGGCCAGAGCAGCTCATTAAGGGTGAGCTCGTTAACCATCTTAGATGCTCTTAGAAAGTGAGAGGAGGGAATATGAACAGCACTAATGTGGTTTATCAGGGCGTATTTAGAATGGTGTACTGTGTTTTAGGGCTCAGCAAGGACCATATAGTTCACAGTATAGTACGATGCACATTATTATATTACACTATTCTATAGCAAGAGTGATTTGTGAGGAATAACAACACAACAGACAGGGCTGTAATACGAAAATAAACCATGCCAGAGTGGTGTGATATGGTTACCACTCCAAACTGTGTTATTAATTACTATATAGTTGTTTATGTTCCAGATGGAGCTGCTGTTATAGAAAACGAACACACTAATTCTGATCGGAGAATTCAGCCTCGCTGCGGTGTAATTGGGTTTAACCCACAGGGGGACGCGGCCCCTGACCAGAACGTATGATGTGCGTAAAATGAGGAAATAGAAACGCTTCTGCAGCTGAATGCAAAAGGGACACGGTCACATTTGTGTATAAGTTTGTGTGGTGTGTGTGTGTGTGTGTGTGTGTGTGTTATGTATGTTGTGTGTGTGCATGTAAAGGACATCATGCTCTCCAAAACATAAACACCACAAAAAAGTGCAGTTTTAAGGCATTCTACGATTGAATGACTGTTTCCTCCACCCACTTTTCCCTCTGAGCTGCGTGCGTGATGACGTTCCTGCGCAGAAAAAAATCTGTGCACAAAAATATGTACAAAAAAAGTTAGTGGATTTGAGTAACTGACAAAACAAAACACAGTTTTGTATGATGGTGAGAAATGTATGCATAATGTACAGTATCCTTATTGATTAGTTTATGTGCATTATTTATAGTCGCAGCAGTTCGCATTAATGCATATTGGATGCATTTTTTAAAAATAGTATAATACTTTGATAAAGTAGACTTTTTGATGTAATTTCTCCGGTGTCTGAAAGTTGAATATTATTTAGATAAATTGACAGATATGTGATAAAGTTTACTAATGTGCACACATAATTATGGGTGTATTTATTTGGTCCACTCATCTACTGTAAAGAAAAAAAAAACATGGACGCCGTGGCTCCATTGCCTTCCGTTCTGTAGAAATGAAGCCAAAATTCTTCTGCCATGTTGTCAGTTTGTGCAGTACAGACTTTCTGCGGCTAGCTGGAGCCAGAGTCTGCGCAGTAGAGACGAGAGTCGAAGTCAGGTACACCTACTCATGTGGTAGGCCCCGCCCCCTTCTCCCAATACCAAGGTCCAGCGCGTCACTAAGGCTGTCAGTCACTTCATTCCCAAGTGTATCCAGGCCTTCTTATGATATAGTAGAATAACGTTTTAAAAACTAATTTCTGGGGGAAAATATAACGTAGATATCAGCAGTGAAAACTAGCTGTTCAAATTAGACACTGTAGACTGTAGATGACATGGAAATTAGGCTATTTTGGGCGGAGCTACACATTATACTGCAGCCAGCCAGCGGGGACGCTAGACCTGTGGCGGCTTCACTTTTTAGAGACGTTACTCTGTCCACGTTTTCTACAATCAATTCGTCCACAGGCTCAAATGTTCAAATATGATAAATGTAGCTCAGTTATTACAGAATTAGACCATAAATCCCATCTTTACACCAGATAGTTCCAGGCTCGGTGACAGTATATAATCTTCTTTTACACTGTATAGCTGTAATTAGCGTGATACAGTCGAGCCGATCCAGTCTTCCAGACCGTTTTGCTATCAGTATCTGGTTGATTTTGGGAGGCTCTAGTTATCAAATGTTCCACAGTTCATAGACGCCATCAGGACAGCGCTCCGAGAACAACTTAAAACGGTAAACGTAAAACAATAGCAGTGAAGAAAATATAATGAAAGTGTAAAACAAAGCTCTGTAATTAATGTGTGCAGTCTCAGTGTTCCAAAGCCAACAGCGTCCAGTCTTCCTGCTGCTGTGTCACTGTCGAACTTTATCTCGACTATCAGCTCACCTTTTTGCCTAGTGTTTGTTTTTTGTGCTTGCCTCTGCATTATTGTTCTCTCCATCCTGCTGTCGTTTATTCGATTTTAACTGTTTATTTCAGCTGTGTTCAGTCTGTATTTGTGCTATAACAAGCAGACTAGAAAAATGAAAAATCATGGTTTTTAAACGTGAAAGGAAAAAGAATGACGGGGATGAATCTGGCCTTTCTGATGATCATTCTATTTAAATATATATTGTAATCATTTTCTGTATGCACCTACAGCGAGAATACTTGTGGTATCATCCCTGTAACTATGCGTCTTATTTACCTGATATCGTCACTGTTTGCGTTAGCTATAGCTCGCAGGAGAACTGCTGTGAAGGACAGTACAGTTGTGTTGCCTGAATGTTTCAGATTCACATGGATGGATGTAAGCCAGGTACTAGTGACAGGACATCAGTCACGACGCTCTCTTCTCGTCTGTGCTCTCAAATGTGCCTTTCTGTGCAAGTAGGTCTCAAAAGAAGCTGAATAAATATGTTTATAAACATTAAATGCATTATCATTACATGCATCAGGAATAAGAGCTCTTTGGCGATTATAAAAGTAGTCCGTAAACAAATACAGAAACAGTTCACAACTTCCAAGGAATTTAACTGAGTCGGGAATATTTTACGCGGGCTAAGATAGACTAAGACTGGCAGAAGCCTCAGTGAATAGCGCCATGATTTTGGTCTATAGTTTCCCACGTCTATCCCTTTTGCTCCACCCACAAACACATTTGTTATATACAAACATTAAGGAAGTAAAAGTCAGAGCTGAAAAAATGTAAGTAAGGAATTACACACGACAGACCGTGCTGTTATATGAAAATAACACACAAGGGGGTGGTGTGATACAACGCAAAGCGGAGTGCCGTCACTACACTGAAATGTGTTGTTCCGCTTACTGTATACCACAGCGATTTACAATGTTTATTAATGAATAACACGGCGCACATTTTAAGGGTTTATAGTGAGATTTAATGTTATGGAACGTCTGAGAGAAAAGTTAGTTTCTGTTCTCATTTACGTTAAACCTGTGATTCCTCATTTCTTCACCAACCTCTCTCTCAAAAAGAAAAAAAACACAGCATGTCATTTGACTTAGTACATTAAACTGACGTTTCTCATGCTGGGCAACTTTGCCAAGCACCGTAACTGAAAGCACTTACACCCAAGACTCCTTCCATAAACGTTAAACAAACGTTTCCTAACAATTAACGTCCCCACATTTTTCTTTGTTAAACAGCAACACGGTTTTTAAAATCTGTTTATTATTAAGGCCTTGACACACTGGGGGCATTTTTTTTCGTGCTATTGATTTGCATGTCGTTATATTTTTTCAAACTATTGTTGTTGCTTTCACACAGAACATGAATATTACGCAGCACAAAGGCGACATTTTTTTCACAACCAATCACGTTCTTGCAGAACAGATGTCACGTGGTGATGTAGGAGACAGCTGGCAAACAAAACAGCCTCGAATGTAGCAGCGGGCCTCTGCTATGCGCCGGTATCACTCACTTCCAGGAACCGAGCGGCTATATTTCACCCATGAACACACAACACCGTGAGCGCTGCTTTCTTTCTTGCTGCCCAACATCCCGTCTCTCCGCTTCACCTCTTGAACGAGATTATGAAACTCTCCCTGTTGTTGTTTGTACCCAAAACTTTCTCTTTCTTGAGAGCATGTTTATAATTATTGTCTTCGTCACTTCTAGACGACTCCATTATTCACTCAGGACATTACTGACAATCGCGGTACGAAACCAGCACGAAACAGAACGTGAAATGTTAAACAATTTGCTTTGGACTCGGTGTGCGAAATTTTTTCTCCGCATGTTCACATTGCAATTTGGTGTCGTATCAGTTGTGTAAAGGCCATGAGTCTTGGATTATGTGGAGCGTCCACCGTATAAGTCCCTGTGCTTGAGCTGTTACTATAGTAACAAAAACATATTAGAATGAGCGCATTAATATTAACCAGTCGTTTATGTTACAGCCAGAACTACTGTCCGAGCCGTGCTGTTATTTAACAATTATTAGTCGAAGGCGAAGTGAATATCGGTGAATAATAACTGAGACGAAGTCGAGGTTATTAT
>JAOTRR010072660.1:0-15453 GCA_028570945.1 Gogo arcuatus
AGACCCACCAAACTTCATGTGATACCTCAGGCCAACTCCCCTGACACATACATGCTATCGGTTATGACCTGCACTCGTCTTTTTCTTTCTTTTTGCTGATCCCTTTTTTCCCCATAGGCTTCCATTAATTATTTTCCCCATTGAAATGAATGGAGTTTCGGGACAAATAATTTTCAGCCTTCGTCAAAATTTTTAACCGAGTGACCGAACTTCATGAAACTTCACCTGATGCCTTAGGCCAAGTCCCCCCACATATCCATCCCCTCATCTGAGACCTACACTCATCTTTTCCTTTGTTTTCACACATCCCTTTTTCCCCTTCATACACTTCCATTCATTTTTGGCCACATTCTGCTCAGTAACACTTCAGTTTACTTCCACGAAACTTCATATGGCACCTCAGGCCAACTCACCCATCACATACATATCGGGTGTGACCCGCACTCATCTTTTTCTTGCTTTTTGGCGCAATCCTTCTGCATTGTCTTCAGAGAATGCACTGTCTAGTTCTTATTCTTATTCTTATTCTTATTCTTATTCTTATTCTGCCAGATTTTTGGACCGTATCTCCTCCTGTAGTTTTCGAGATAGAGACCCCGAACCAACTTTAAACCATGCGGTATAATTGGGAATGGTGTGCTTGTATACAGCTTTTGGAAAGACACACCCGTTCTCTTGTTCTTGTTGTTTTTCTGTCTTTTTTTCCCATAGAGAATGAATGGGGCTCACAAATCACATCGTCCTGCTCGGACACCGTTCATTGGAGACCCACCAAACTTCATATAACACCTCAGGCCAACTCCCCCGACACATACATACTATTGGTTATGACCTGCACTCGTCTTTTCCTTTCTTTTTGCTGATCCCTTTTTCTCCCTTAGGCTTCCATTCATTTTTTGGCCCCATTGAAATGAATGGAGTTTCGGGACAAACAATTTTCAGACTTCATCAAATTTTTGAACTGAGTGACCGAGCTTCATGAAACTTCACATGATACCTCAGGCCAACTACCCCTATGTATCCATTCCCTCATCCAAGACCTGCACACATCTTTTCCTTTGTTTTCACGCATCCCTTTTTCCCCTCCATACACTTCCATTCATCTTTGGCCACATTCTGCTCGGTAGCAATTCTGCATACATCCACCAAACTTTGTATAGCACCTCAGGCCAACTCACCCATCACATGCATGATGTCAGATATGACCCACACTTATCTTTTTCTTGCCTTTCGGTGCAATCCTTCTGCATTGTCTTCAGAGAATGCACTTTCTTGTTATACTTATTCTTCTGCCAGATTTTTGGACTGTATCTCCTCCTGCAGTTTTTGAGATAGAGACCCAAAACCAACTTTAAACTGTGCGATATGATCAGGAATGGTGTCCTTGTATACAGCTTTTGGATAGATGCATCCGTTCTCTTGTTCTTCTCATTTTTCTGTCATTTTTTTCCCATAGAGAATGAATGAGGCTCACCAATCTAATCGTCCTGCTCGGACACCCTTTGTCAGAGACCTACCAAACTTCATATGATACCTCAGGCCAACTCCCCCAACACATACGTTCAATCGGTTATGACCTGCACTCATCTTTTTCTTTCTTTTCATTCATCCCTTTCCCCCCCCAAAGGCTTCCATTCATTTTTGGCCCCATTGAAATGAATGGAGTTTAGGGAGTATTAGTACTAAATTGACTAGTATTAAATTAACTTGGCTAACTTGTGTGACACAGTGGTATAGTGCTCATAATCACACAGCTCTAGTGTTTTCGGTTTGATTCTGTGTTTGGGTGACTGTAGAATTTTATTTTATTCCAGGATTTTGAATATATATGATCAAATCTTGCTGCCTGTACAACAAACTGTATGAAGGCAAATCAGTTCATTCAGATTTGAATAAAGTAAATTCAGTTAACTTTTTTGAACAAAAGGTTCCATGAACAAAAGGTTCATTGGAATTACTTGATTCAATTGTGTACATTGGTTCCACATAAATGAAATATGTTACTTAAACATAAATTTTTGTTAACTTGTTACTTCCATATTTTTGTTTACTTCAACTTGTTGAACACAGTTTTTAAATGCAGTTTGCAGTGGCGGCTGGTCAATAGGGGTGCTAGGGTGCCGGCCCCCTTCCAATTGTCCAGATGAGAAGGACTACGTGATATTAAACATAAATTAATTAAGCAAATGTATTTATTAAGTCAAAATTGTTTATTCATCCTACTTCACCCTGTATCCATCTAATTATTTTTAACCCATTTTTAAACTGTATTTATTTAAATTTTATATAAACACCTATACTTCTTGTATACTTCCGCCAGCTGGGTGCTGGCCAAATGAGTGTGCGTGTGGCTCCTCAAACTTTTGGAGGGCAGGCGACCTGAGGCTGTGTTTTAATTGGCAGCTTCAAGATTTGGCCTGGGGCACAGCAAAGTGCACCCCAGACACTCCTTTTATTAGCAGCCAATTGGAATTGTTTTAAAAAAAAATTTCACGTGACTGGACAGTTTTCTATGGACCTTCATATTTGCGGTTGTCACTCACTGCTGCTCGTTGCGGTTGTCACTCACTGCTGCTCGTTAGACCAGAACTTTCAAGAGATGGCAAGTTCAAGTGGACCCACGGAGAAAGAAAATTCTGTTATTTCTTTACAGAAACATCCTTTTACATGGTGTACACTGGAAGAAAAAAGAGGATAAAGGAGCTTGGACCAGACCAGCCCAATTTAAACTTTAAGCAGCAGGCAGGTGATCAAGGACGGGCTTACACTCAAGGCTTCTCCCGCTCTTGTTATGACAAATGGAGCTGGCAAGCTGGATGTGGTGTGAGTAATGCCTTTTATTGCTTTCCCTGTTTGCTTTTTCAAAGAGTCGGCACTGAAATGTTGTGGACAACGACGGGGGTACAGGACCTTAAACACCTTTCTGAAGCTGCAGCCATCTTGACACCTGTTTGAAGCTAAGTTTCTTTGCCAGGCTCAGCATTGCTGAACAGTTAGATGAGGGCTATAATTTAGCAAGAATTTACTTGGACTATATTATCAACACTTCACTCTTTATGTTACTTTAATTTGTGCATTTACACTTAACATCTTTCACACTGTTAACTGCTTGTTGGCTGTAGAATGGGACTCTGTATGCATTGAATGTATGCAGAGAATGCACTTTCTTGTTATACTTATTCTTCTGCCAAATTTTTGGACTGTATCTCCTCCTGCAGTTTTTGAGATAGAGACCCAAAACCAACTTTAAACTGTGCAGTATGATCAGAATGGTGTGCTTGTATACAGCTTTTGGATAGACGCACCCATTCTCTTGTTCTTCTCATTTTTCTGTCATTTTTTTCCCATATTTCCCAGTGACAGTGTCACATCAGCACCAGAATCTGTTTCCATTTCCCAGAATTCCTCATAGCATATGGATATATTCAGCACTGTGTCCTGTACCTGCTGCTCCTCCAACACTGGCTGCCCCGATGAATCCTCTCATTGCCCAGCCTGACAAGTTCTCTGGAGAACCTTCACAATGCTGGGGGTTCCTTCTTCAGTGCTCCTTTTATTTCACCACCTAGGAAGGAATCCGATAAGTCCAAGATCACACAGCTACTCAGTTTGCTCATTGGAAAAGCACTCAGCTGGGCTACACTTTTGTGTAAATTAGGCACCAAGCCCACCACCTCCTATGAACGCTTCATTGAGCTGTATCGTAGGGTGTTTGATCATGCCTCGGAGGGAAAGGAAATGAGGCACAACTTCTGCCCATTAAGTAGGGGAGAAGACGAGCAGTGGAATACACCTTGGAGATCTGCACGCTGGTGGCAGGGAATGGCTGGAATGAGTTGGCGCCCATCTGCCTAGACCACCTACTGCAGAATCGCAACCGGTACCTCAGGCCCTCCAGTCCCTCCGTTCCGAGGCATCAGATCCCATTCAAATTGGCTGTGCCAGATTGAGTCTCACCAAAAAGGAATGACGGAGAAGAGAGCAGTTATGTTTCTGCTGTGGAGAGCCCAACCAAACCATTGCCAACTGCCCCATGCAGCAGAGAGCTCCCCTGCCATGATGCCAGCTGAGAGAAACTCAGAACCCTCCTGCACCTCCATGGTGAGTCCTAGCCAGTTTCTCTTGTTTCAATCTCAAATACTTCATGCTCAGATTGAGTACTAAGGAGATTTCCAGCTGTGATTGACTCTGGAGCAGCAGCTAACTTCATAGATCATAATGCCATGGTCCAGCTCAAGATCCCCCTACTGTCACTACAGCACCCCTTACAAACCATCACCATTGATGGGGTTCCCATCAGTACAAGAGCCATAATACACAGCACCAAACCCATTAAGTTCCATGTCAGTGGACTTCATCAGGAGTCCATCTCCCTGCTAGTTACCATCAAACCTCAGCACCCTCACATCCTGGGTCTACCATGGATGCAATGACATAATCCCCACATATCCTGGCAAGAGATAGAGATTATCAAATGGTCAGATTATTGTTTCCATCACTGCCTTCACTGCTCCTGTCATATCATCACGTTCACTATGTTGGAAAGCCCTAACCAGCAAAACCATGCTCTAATACTGGAAGGATATCAAGAATTCATGGAAGTCTTCAGTAAAAACAAAGCAAGTGACCTATCTCCTCACCGCTCCTACGACTGTGCCATAGACCTCCTCCCGGGCACCACTGGATTTCACTGTGGTTGAATTGATCCACTGTCACTCATGAGCCATGGAGGAATACATGCAGGAAGCGCTGCAACAAGGGTATATCTGGCCTTCCACTTCCCCAGTTACCAACCAGGGGACCGTGTGTGGCTGGCCACCAAGGACATCAGGGGCTTACCTGGGTGCAGGAAACTCAATGCCCGGTAGATCGGCCCATAGAGGATCTTGTGCTGAATTAAAGTCACTTATAAGCTCGATTTGCCTATATACAGCAGACTAGCACCCTCCTTCCATGTGTCCCAGCTCAAGCCCATTATTTCAAGTCCTCTGGCATTCAACACTCCTCCCACCACACATCCCAAACCCCTGGACATTGATGGCCAGCCAGCCTTCATTGTTAAAGCCATTCTCTACCCCTGCAGGACAGAGGGTGGGCTGGAGTATCTGACTGAGAGGGATATGGCCCAGAGGAGCAGTGCTGGGGGCATACGAATATGGCCACCACAGATTATGATTCACAACATTTCTCATGCTGACGTTCACTGGGCTTTTAGATCTCACACATCTGCCTCACATTAAGCACAATCACACTACACAGCATTTAAGGACTTGCTCTCCACTCACAAACTGCAAATTAATCACTCAGTCTTGTATTAGGTTTTTAACCTACAACGGCTCTAATACACAGTCATACATTACTCTCCTACTGATAAAAGAAAAAAAAACAGGGCAGTGGCAGAATAGTGCATCTGGAATGTGTTGCAGATATAATGCATGTTTGCATATTTTATGCGCATTTTTTGGTGTTATACATTTCCCCATGTGCTTGTGTATCTTTGAAATGTAACTGTAAATCTATGGCCACTAACAGACCAGAAGACAATTATAAAAGAAGAAAATTTCCCTTCAGTTATTACACTGGTTTTTAGTGTAACAAATGAGTATTTCTCTTTTGTGATCTTTCTCTTAGCACATGAAATGTGTAGAAAATCATATTTTCAACCACACCTTTTGTGTGGTAATGGAAATATCAAGTAGTTTTACAATAATTCTTTATCAATCCTACACATTTGGATGGTTTCCGCAAATGTGAAATGTGCTTTTGTACCCTATTTTGTACTCAGCTTGTTAACCTAAGGACTATTTAATGGAGCTGTCTAGAAATGCTCTTATATGCCACAATACTATGCTACAAAAGGAGCAAATAAAAGCTGAAATTGTGCTACTTTACACATCATCATCATCATGTCACATCTGCACCTGCTTGCACTCAAAACTCCACTTCCCAGAATTCACAGTGGCCTTCAAATATGGTCACCACAGTCAACACCACCCACTCTGCACCTCACCGCTCACAGTCTCCTGAGTTCACAATCACCACAGCTCACTATTTAAGAACTTCAACCCTCACAGTTCTTTGTAAACTACACGCTCAATTTCTTGTGTCTGACTTTACCAAGCCTTTTGTTATTGTTCTGCTGATTCTGGTTTTGACTTACTTTGGATTTTGCTCTTTTGTCTTTGCCTCTGATATTCTGTTTGTGCCTCTCCTGATGATTGCCTGTTTTTTGGATTCTGCCATTTGTCTCATGATTTAGATTTGTCTGCCAATTTGCCTAAATAAACTCTCTTTCAGCTTTTACAGCTGTCTGTTGATGCCACGTCCATGTGCATTCATGCTTGGCGCACCTCGAACTGTCACTCACATCCATGCACATTTGCAGTTTGAGCACGCAGCATGCACCACAGGACTAGTCACTATGCACCTGTTCCGGATTAGAGGGCAATCATGGTGTGTGCATATGAATTTGTTTTGTTTATTTGGAATCTGCCTTTTGCTTTATCTCTGATACTCTGTTTGTGCCTGGGATGACTCTTGCCTGTTTCCTGACTCTGTCTTTGCCAAACATTTTGATCTGTATGCCTGCTTGTGTTTATAAATAAACTCTTCCAGCAATTACATCCATCTTCCGCCTCCCCTACATGACAGAATACTTCATCCATACAGTGGATGTAGTGGAAAGGAGCAGGCATGCTGAGCAATGCCGCACCAATGTCAAGGTGCCTAAACCGGGATCGGTATGGTTCCTCCAGTGGCTAGGGCTGGACATACCAGCACCCTACGATGGAGTAGAGTATCCAACCAGTGGATTTCTGCTGCAGTGCAGCCTCTTCTATGAGGACCTGGCAGAACCCAAGCCTGCAGAGAGAGTCTGGGCAGGCTGCATGATTTATTGGCTCACTGGACCAGCATGCCAGTGGGCCAAGCACCCGATCATGATACAGCACCCATGCCTCCAAAGCTCCAGGTCATTTGGCACTATGCTTAAGTCCCGGTTCCAGGCTCTAGGAAAGGAGGATCCCCTAGAATTTTTTTGGGGGGGGGCGGCCTCCGCTCCAGAGCTCGCGCCAGAGGCCGACAGGGACTGTCTCATTGCATGGTCCTACACTTCACCATCCACGGGCCACTTGGGCATCAGGGGCATGTACCAGCTCCTCACGGCCAAATACTGGTGGCCCCACATGCTCATCAACGTGCATAACCATGTCTCGTACTGCACTGATTGTGCCCATGCCAGAATGCCAGAGCCCATGCCCATGCCAAAGCCTATGCCTGTCTCTGAGCCCATCCGAGCACAAAGCCATTTCCATGCCTGAGTCCAAGCCCATGCCCATGACTGAGTCCAAGCCCATGTCCAAGTTCATGCCCATGCTAATGCCAGAGCCATTGCCCATGTCCATGTCCATGGGCATCCAAGCCCATGTCCATGCCTAAGTCCATGCCAAAGTCAGAGTCTAAGCTAGAGTACAATCCCACATCCATGCTTGAGTCCATGCCCATGCTGACACCTGAGTCCATGCCTATGTTCAGGTCCATGCCCATGCTCAAGCCCACATCTTCACCTGAGTCCATGGCCATGCCGATGCCTGAGTCCCTGCCCATGTTCAAGTCCATGCCCTAGGTGGCCTAGGTGGCTATCAACCAAGGACATCAGGAACCCACAAGCTTGTAAAAAAACTCAGTGCCAAGTACATTGGTCCCTTTAATATTCTGCAGCTCATCAACGACGTCACCTACAAGCTGGACCTGCCCCGACACAGTAGACTCTCACCCACTTTCCATGTGTCATGCCTGAAACCTGCCATCCCTGGTCCCTTAATCACCAATGTTACCTCCACTTTACCTCCTGCACCCCTCACCCTTGACGGTCAACCTGCTTATGTTGTTCATGAGATCCTCAACTCTCGCCGCAAAGGAAGCAGCCTAGAATACCTGGTCAAGTGGGAGGGCTACAACCCTGAGGAGAGCTGCTGGGTTATGGCCAAGGACATCTTAGACCCATTCCTTTGTCAAAAATTCCATGCCAAGCACCCCAATAAACCAGTCCCTCGCCCCTGGGACCACCCAAGAAAAAGTATTGCTCCCAGAGTGAGTTCTCTGGAGGGGGGAGTTTTGTCACATCTGCACCTGTTTCACTCAAAACTCTACTTCCCAGAATTCACAGTGGCCTTCAAATATGCCTGCCACAGAATACAACACCCACCCTGCACCTTACCGCTTACAGTCTCCAGAATTCTAATAATTTGCACTTGTTCACAATCACCACAGCTCACTATTTAAGGACTTCAACTCTCACAGTTCTTTGCGAAATATACGCTCAGTTCCTTGTGTCTGACTTTACTAAGCCTTTTGTAATTTCTCTGCTGATTCTGGTTTTGACTTTGCTTGTACTTTGGACTTTGCCTTTTGACATTGGCTCTGATATTCTGTTTGCGCCTTGCCTGACCATTGCCTGTTTTTTGACACTGCGTTTTGCCTCATGATTTGTGCGGGCGTTAAAGTGACAAGCTCCCTCAACTCTTTGGGGAGAGGCTCCTTTTGTCCAAAGATTACCAGAAGAAATGAACCATTTATGGCTTATTGAATGGGGTCTGTATACTCTTCGAAAGATTCAATTGTTTGCAAGAAGTACATAAACTTGGGTTTGTACCCTTTTATAAAAGCAATATAAGCAGCATGTGGTCGACTCTTTACAATTTCAGAGAGGGTTTCAATTTCTCCCAGTCATCCCTTGACTTTTTCATGACAATACTGATCTTTGAATTCTTTAGATCCAATAACTGCCCCAAGGTGGTGTTTCCCTTGTGATGTTAACTTCATTTCCAAACACCCTCTCTGCTTCATCTGCCGGTTCCTGTGTCTTGACAATCAGCCAGCTTTTACCTCCATTGACAAGATACCCATAATTCTTTCCCTCTTGACTGAAGCACTTGTACCAACTATATAGTGATGAAATTTGCCCCCCACCTGCAGAGTCATCCACCAAACAAACTTGTTTAACATCTGGCACAGATGCCCTCAAACTCTGAATCAAAATAGCCATATTGATCAATTACCAGGGCATTGCTAGTGGATCACCATGTGTGGTGCCCTCTTGTGACAAGATCGCTCCTCTGCCACCAATAAATAGCTTGGACAGACTTCTATAGGTGTTAATTATATACAAAGCCATTTCCTTGCAGGTAATCCGAGTATTATGCATAGCTACCAACCTATTCATTTGGTTGAAAGCATTGTTCGCATCGATCAACAAAACTCCATCTGTCCCTTCTTCATCAAAGACTTGTCTCATTGTGTATATGGCTGCCTCCACACCTGCACTATGGCCTGCACAAACTTGCAGGGGACCAGCTGCCTGTTTTATTTCTTCCTTAAAAAAACGCTGAAACCGTTTTGCCAATTATTCATTGCAAAACATCTCCAACTCCTATTGGTCGAATTCCTGGATTCTTGTCCAGCAGTATTAACCTACAAGAAGTATAACCTTCAAGTAGGAATGGGTGGTAGCTAAACTTTAGCAGACCTGTGAGAAAATCAGTTTTACTGTTTCGAAGGCTGAGGCCAGGTTGAGCAGAGGGATGAGTCTGAGGGACTTGGAGAATCGATCTGTTATCACCATGATGGTAGTGTGGTTCTGTGATTTGGGCAGGTCGGTGATGAAGTCGATCGCTAGGTGGGACCAAGGGCATTGGGGTGTGGGGAGCAGGATCAGCTTACCTACCTGTCATGCACGGGGTACTTTGGATTGGGCACAGGCAGAGCAAGAGGCAATGAAACGGTTGATGTCAGTGTACATGTTTTGCCACCAGTATTTAGCCTTGAGCAGCTGGTAGGTGGGGTGACTGCTGGGGTGCCCCGTGGCTGGCGAGGAGTGAGCCCAGGTGATGAGTTGACCCCGGAGTCGTAGGGGTACATATTTTTGGCCAGTGGAGCCATCTTCTGGAATGCGACCATGTGGGGCCTGTGCTATCTCCCTGTCGATGTCTCATGTGAGGGCATTGATGAAGCATTCATGGGGTAGGATGATTGTGGGATCCTGGGCAGTGGTTAGGGGGGACTGCATTCTGGACAGGGTGTCTGCCTTGGTATTCTTGGACCCGGGTCTGTATGCAATCGTGAAATGAAACCTGCTAAAGAAGAGGGACCAGTGTGCTCGATGGGGGTTCAGACATTTTCCAGACTTGAGGTATTCCAGATTCTTGTGATCTTTATATATTGTGAAAGGGTGTGTGGCTCCCTTGAGCCAGTGTCTCCACTCCTCCAATGCCAGCTTAACAGCCAAGAGCTCCCAGTTTCTGATGTCATAATTTTGCTCTGCTGGTGTGAGCTTCCTGGAGAAGAAGACCACTGGGTGCAGCTCGGGTTTCTCTCCAAAGCATTGGGAGAGCACTGCCCCAATTCCTGACTCTGAGGCATCGACCTCCACAATGAAGGGCTTAGTGGGGTTGGGGTGCTTGAGATGGGGGCTGAGGTGAAAGCGGATTTGAGTTGGGTGAACGCCTCCTTAGCTGCCTGATTCCATTGGAGGTGCTTGGGCCCCTTCATCAGTAGGGACGTGAGGGGAGTGGCAATGGAGCTGAAGCCCTGGATGAAGCACAGGTAAAAGTTTGCTAACCCCAAGAATCACTGGAGCTCCTTGACCATAGTGGGGGTCGGCTATGTCATCACTGCTGGTATCTTGGCTCTGTCCATGCTGACCCCCTCAGCACTTATGACATAGCCCAGGAATGTGATTTGAGGTACATGGAATTCACATTTCTCAGCCTTTGCATATAAATGGTTTTCCAGGAGATGGCCGAGCACCGCCTTCATGTGCTTTACGTGGCTCTCCTCATCAGGAGAGTAGATGAGAATGTCATCTATATAGGTGATGATATAATGGCTGAGCATGTCCCTGAACACATCATTGATCAGACACTGAAAGACACTGGGCGCGCAAGATAGCCCATATGGCATTACACAATATTCAAAGTGGCCCGTGGTAGTGCTCAATGCTGTCTTCCACTCATCCCCCTGTCAGATTCATACCAGGTTATATGCACTTCTGAGGTCAAGCTTAGTGAAGATCTGCGCTGAGCGCAGCTGCTCCAGGGCCGAGGGAACTAGAGGTAGGGGATAAGGGTATTTAACTGTGACTTGGTTCAAGCTTCGGTAATCAATGCATAGCCGGAGGCCTCCTCCTTTCTTTTCAACAAAAAAGAATCCAGCTCATGTGGGTGATGTGGAGGGATGAATGTACCCCTGCTGCAGTGCCTCTTGTATGTACTCCTCCATGGCCCTTTGTTCAGAGATGGCTAGGGGATAGATGCGGCAGCGTAGAGGCACTGTACCAGGGAGGAGGTTGATAGCACAGTCATAAGGCCAGTGAGGTGGTAGTCCACTGGCTTTCCCCTTACTGAAGACCTCCCTGTGTGCACTGTAGCATGGTGGGATGTGAATGGTGCTGATGGGGTCAGGGTTCTCCACTGAGGTGGAGGCTAGGGTGCATTCAGGCAGGCAGAGGCAATGCCACTGGTATGATGGGGACCATATTTTGATTTCTTTGTGCTGCCAGGAGATATGAGGATCGTGGAGCTGTAGCCAGGGAAAGCCTAGGATAATGGCCTGGTATTGTGTACAAGTGAGGAAAAGGGAGATGGTTTCCATGTGTATAGCACTGACCTGAAGTATCAACGCCAAGGTGCAGGTAGTGATGAACCTCCCCCTTCCCCAATGGGTCCGCCATCAATGGCCTTAATGTTTACAGGTTGCGGGAGCTCTTGTGTGGGTATCTGGAGTTTCTAGATGACCATACTGTTGATGAAGTTGCTGGTGGCCCCGGAGTCTATCAAGGCAGAGAGAACATGGGATGACTCTGGGAGCTTTAACAGCACATTTATTTTGAAAAACTGCTGTGCTGGAGATAGAGTGGGACTCACCAGTAGGGATGTAGGAGTGCTGGTAGCTCCCTTTGTTCCAGCAGATCAACTAGGGCCTCCAGGCCGAATGGGACAGCGCGCTAGCAGATGATTGGCTCCTCCACAATAGAAGCATAAGCTCTCCCGCCATCTTCGTTCATGCTTGGAGCGATTCATGCGGGTGCTGGAGATCTCTATGGGTGTAGGGGTAGTGGAAGTCTGAGTGTTTGAGATGGAACCTTGTCCTGACAGCCTATTTTGGAGTAGGTTGTCAAGCCTGATGGCAAAGTCAATGAAGGAGTCCAGAATTTGTTGCTCATCCTGACAGGCAAGTTGAACGAGAACATGAGAACAAGGGGGTCAAGTCCCTGAAGAAAAGCGGTCTTCAGGGCCGGCTTGTTCCACCCACTCCCAACAGCAGGGGTACAGAACTCTAGTGCATATTTGGTGACTCTTCGATCCCCCTGCTGTATTGTCAACAGCCGCTCACAGACTTCTACACCCTCTGGCTGGTGGTTGAACACTCTCTTAAATAGTTCCACAAAGTGAGCATAAGAATTTGTGGGCTCACTGCCCCTTTCCCACACAGCAGTCGCCCAATGGAGCACCTTTCCAGTGAGCAAGTTGATAAACTAAGCACTTTTCTGATGGTCAGTCGTACCTGTCTGTGTAGTAAAGTAGAGCGAGCACTGAAGCAGGAAGCCTTTACACTCAGAAACCTCCCTGGAGAATTTGTCAGGTCGGGGCAGGAGAGGAGCACTCGCGGTGGGCGTGGGGTGAGTTAGGAGAGCCTGCAACACCGCAGCGGTGAGCTGGGAGATGCAGATATCCAGTTCACTTAGCATCTACTGGTGTTCTCCTAATAAGTGTCCCTGCACTGAAAGAACACTTTTGCTGTGTCTTCTCTGCTGCATCCATGATAGCAGCGAAGTATTTTGTCAGAAATGCAGGCAACTTACGGATGCAATTGCGGAGAAGAGTCTGTAGCAAACTGGCAAACAAATCCAAATCATAATCCAAAGTGTAGTCAGGGGAAGCAAGGGTTGTGCAAGACGCAGTCAGAGTGTCAGAGGCAGATCAAAGACCAAAGTAGAGAAAGGCAGAAGCAAGGTCATAAACAAAGATAAGCAGGGCAGAAAGTCAAATGCTTGGTACAGCCAGGTATATAAACACTGAGTGATACTTCCCATTGAGCAAATGGAGAAAGAGTGTTTAAGTATGTTTGGTGGTAATTTTGTGAATGCAGACCAGGTGTGGCACTAATTAGAATTCAGGAGAGGGAGGGCGGTGTGGTGCTTGCTGGGAGTTGTAGTCCACAGTGGCCATGTTTGAAGACTGCTGCAAACTCGGAGCTTCCGCGTTATTCATGACAATTATAAGATCATTATAAATGAATTTCCTTCTCACGGTGAGCTGTACATAAATGATCAACTCTCTGTGTATCACCTGATTAGAAGGAAATTAGAAGATAAGGAATCACATCTCTTCAGGAACACCACTGAGCTGATCTTAGATAGGGGACAGTGATACTGACATGTGTTTCTTCATGGACATGACGTATACATTATTGGATGGAGTAGAAGGGGCCACACTACTAAAATCTTGAGAAATTACATTTTAGAAAGTCTTTGCAATTGTGTGTGCATCTAACTGCATAGTAACATGATAATCATGTCTATAAAAACTATCTGTGCTTAATACTGTATATTCATGAAAAAAGTCTTTATATCAGACACTCATGGTAACATCTCATATCTTTCTTTCTCCCAAATCATATATAGTCATGGAGAGGATGGACCCTTGACCCTTTGCATTCCTTACACCAACAATAAACTACATGTTTTATCCATCAGGGTCACTGGGTTAGCTGGACCCAATCCCAGCTGACTTTGGGCGGGACACAGGGTACACCCTGAACAGGTCGCCAATCTATCCCAGGGCTAACACAGAGACAAACAGCCATTCACACTTACATTCACACCTATAGGCAATTTAGAGGAGCAGTTTGACCTAATCCACATGTCTTTGGTGAAAACCCAGAGAAAACCCATGCAGGCACAAGGAGAAAATGCAAACCCCACACAGAAAGGTCCCAGTCAGTGGCAAGTTTCAAACCCAGAACTTTCTTACTGTGAAGCAACAGTGCTAACCCCTACATCACTGTGCTGCCCGCAGTTTAACATGTATTTTATTAATCAGCAGTGTTGTAACTGAGTTGAAGATTGACTGACTACACTTTCAACGGTTTCACTGGATACTGGAGACTCGGAAATGGACATTACTGCAATAGCAGTTTTCTCCTCATCTTTACTAGTTATAGGAGCTGAAGACATGTCTACAGGCATTTCTCAATCCATACATGGCTTCAACATATTTAAATGAAACACCTGGTGCCTACATTTCTGATCTGGGGTGTCAGTTACATAATCAGTCATGCATACGTTTTCTTTTTTCAGGAAGGGACCAAAAAACCTGCATGTCAAGGTTGACTCGAGGACAGATAAAAGAACAAGCACTTTATCACCCACATTAAACTCACAAAACACTGGCTGTTTTTTGTCAAAACACTGCTTTATTTTAGCTTGGGACTTCACCAGCATTTTTCTAGCATAATCACATGCGCAATACCAATATTCACAAAATGCACTGGTGTAGTCCAAGACATTTCTACGTGTCTTGGACTGCTCCACTGCATTTCATGAATGTTGGCATTGAGCATGTGATTATGCTAGAAAAACGTCTGGATGGGCATCATGACTGATATGCTGTTTGTGCATTTGCTATTTCTGCTATATATCAGTAAAGCTCTTACTTTTAATCAACATGTTCCTTGCAAATGTTTTTTTTTCTTTCCCCGCTAAATTAATATTCATGTCATTGATTATAGTGTAGTCCATAGGATAACAATAACATGAATATGCAACATATATCACATGAATATATAGTATTCAGTAACTGCAGTATTGTTGATATAGGCTTACACATACACAAATTATTATTATTATTATTATTATTATTATTATTATCAATAATAACACCCTGACTCTGCCAGTGATTCATTCTCGACAATTTATGGCACAGGAGAACACATACTTCACAGGCTGTAAACAGACGTTTTAGTGAGAATTGGATTTAGTTAGGTTTGTGGGTGTTCACGGGGCTGAAAATCTATTTTTTCTTACAGTGTTTGACAAGCATCACATGAAGAACAATACTTTATCACATCTTTTTGTAATCCTGGACAAAAAAATATATATATTAACACTGTCAATTAAAACTGACCTTGTTTTGGTGGAACCAGCAGGCCTCACGGTTCCAGACTGTTCCCATTTGGACTACTGCTCACTTGCAATTGGCTGTCTTTTGATATAAACAGAGTTTTGTGAGTTATAATAAATTCATAAACCAACATGGCAGCTTGAGAAAGACTTACATTCATTGAGATATACAGCAAGACGATCAAGCAGACAGTTTTTAAAGTCTTCTAAAAGCATAAGCTTCTTTAAAGTCAAACAAAACCCAAAAATAAACGCTGTTTGCCGATCACGGCAAG